>JAQFZY010001689.1:0-14384 GCA_034696285.1 Hypogastrura burkilli | reverse complement strand
ACTTATTAAGACGTAATGCCTTAATTTTGGGATGGCGTTTGAGTGAAGCATTCTCTTTGTCGCAATTTGACCTCCAAAGAAAGTCTTCCGGGCCGAAGTGCAATTCACAAATACCAAGATTGCTTTTATTTTTTCAAATATCCGTTGAGGGATTCAATCCAGATTTGTTTCGTAGTATTCATAGGAAAAATATGTACAATGTTCACCGGTGTGTCAGTTGAATTAACACACCGTTTGACGTAGCACCGTCTAACCATTTCGCTGAGACCACTGCCAATACCTCTCGAGTAGCGTAAATGCGCTTAACCTTAGTTAAATATACTACAAACTGATAAGCACAATTAGGAGCTTGGAGTAGTAACAGCTGAAGAGTAAAGATCACGTCAACGCCAACACGCTAGGTGAAACTGCAGTTATGAGATTTAGTATGAACCCATGCCTTATAAATAATATGTATGATCACAATAGGTAAACGATCTCCCGTCTATTCCGCATTATGTGTTGTACTTGTACATGAATCAATTTCAGTTTAACGCAGAGTTCATTCACTTTGACCACGGCACAGAGTAATTTTATATAGAGCAGCTTTTTCTTGTTCTGGAGTTCATTAACCTTTTAGATTGTAGTACTATGTATTGTATTCAATACTGATCTGTGGTTGCTAGATGGCGTTTAGGCCGCACTTTTGTCAACAAAAAGTCTCTTACGATCGATCCAAAATTAGCATTACGGATTTCGCTACTGGAGCCACCCTATCTGGGGCGCAGCCCCCCAACAAGCAAACGGCACGTCGTCAAGCCACCCTGGTAAAACTCATGTTTTCGAATTGTTGACCTTTTTTTTCGAAATGAACAAATCACTGTTACGGGCAACGTACAAAAACAACCCGAGATAATGTATGTAAGATTACTCATGCAAATTGTCATGATGATTGGTACACAAATGGATTTTTTAAATTGGGTGTGTACATATCAGAAATCAGAGATAAACAAAGATTGCACTTTTGAGGACCATCCCCGCCGATGGCAGAAATCTGGAAACTAGAAACCTAAAAATCGGGATTTTTAACGTTTATCTACGACTAAATAAGTACCTACCCAAAATCTCATTTTAATTTGCCGAACCCTAGGCCAACTTTTTTATTTGAGTGGTCGAAACCAAAAATATTTCCATTGTCTTTATGAAATGAACTACTACTTGTAAGTTCTAGCTGTTTTTGAGAACTATATGTAATAACAATAAAATCTATAGGTTAAACAAAACTTTCCTTGTAGGAGCACAAGGAACAAGGACGCTCGAGTATCGTACATTCAACTCGCATAGGGCAGGGGATACGCATAGTGCAGGTGACAGTCTTAGGTTGAAATGTACTTGTACAAGCTTAGCACAAAGTCAAAGTGGTAGCCCGCCCTGCGATATTGTACTTTGTACTTCGGACGCTTGGGCTTTAGAATTAGTTCCAATTAATACTTATTAGGTACAAAGAATTGCTAGGTATATATTTGAATACATGCTGCGTGAAGCTTAGAAATTAGAAACTGTTCCTAGACCCGCTAGTACTTAACTAATGATGTGAACAAAAATCCTAAAGTCTGTCATCTCTGATTTCTACAGGTCAATTTCTTATACGATTTATCCACCTGCCCCTTCTGTGCTGGAGACACCTTACGGGAGATCCAAAATTAGGAAGATACAAGATACAAGCCATTAAAGGATATTCTACCCAAACTATGGGGAAATGGAACTCAGATTCAGATTGATTCGGCTGAAACTTGGTATAGTCACAAATCTTGACCTGAGCAATGTTTAAATTGACGCCAATGCCGTAAGTCGCCGCCTTTACCCTCTCTCTATGGGTCAATAAATGGTCACAGGTCAAGATCTGTAAATATACCTTGTTTCATGCGAATCCATCTTAAGACAATTTTTTCCCCATTCACCTTTCGGTGCCCGCAAGGGGTCAAGGAAGCGGTCTACGGCTTTGACGGTCCTTTACAAATTGTGCATGACGTCGAGATCTGTAATCTGTAAGTATAATAAGTTTCAGCCAAATCCATCCGAGTGTCATTTCCTTATATTTTACTCTTGGTGACAAAAAGTCAACAACCTGTAAACCCTATTGTCAAGTCCGAGGCCTCTTTACCTTATCAGATTTGAATTTATCGCTGAGGCCGCGGGACTTGCAAATAGGGTTTACAGGTTATTGACTTTTTATCACCGAGAGTAGGTTCAATATCCTTTCCTAATTATACATACATAGTTTCTCTCTATAATTTCATAATTTACACCTTTCTTAAATCTGTACTATTTTCATTGAAATAGCTAGCAACGAGTAGACGTAAAAGTTGAACGTATATTTTAGCATTATAGGTTTGGCTTTTTATTCTCGAAATAAACCTCCTTTCCAAGGTAACGATGAGGTATGACAATGAGTCTATGCATGTATAATTCGAACCACTTCTCTTAGCCTCAGCCTCAGGGTGTTCCTTTGTGGGGATCATAGCTCCCTAACAGGGTAACCAGTATCCATCATATGTATATCTTACCAACATTATTGGTATCTCACTCAAGGCCGTCTTTAGGCATGGGCTAATAGGACTCTAGCCCCCCCGAAATGTTCGAAGAAATTGAGTTTTACCCCTAAATTAGCGAAAATTTTCGCCTCCGGCGCAATATTGGCTTCTCGTGCATGTATTTTTCGTCGATTCGACCAAAAAATCGGTCAAAAACGCAACTTCTGAAATGTTTTTTTGAAATTATTTCTCCGCCTCCGGCGGAATCTAACATTCAATTTTTTTTAGCCCCCACTGAAATCCAATCCTAAATACGGGCTTCATCTCACTTCATTATTAGACCGACCCCGAAGTCGGGCTTATGTGATTGCACTTTGTCTGTCTTTCTCTTAGTCACAAATTCTTTAGACAAGAGCCGGACTAGCATGTAAACACGTGTAGTTAGTAGCGGTCGTGAAAAAGTGAAAAATTTTAATTTCACATCTAGGAACGAATATGTGAACCCATTGTACGGTAAGCGCACAGTAATGTTGTGTTCTACTTCGGACAATTATAACACGGACTTCAAATTTCGAAATATGTGTCAACTTTAACAATATTATGAAAATAACAGGACCATAATACCAGTTTATATATGGCTTATATAATCTCTGTTAACACTACGTCATAAATCCGGAGTGGTCGGGTGGGGTTGACCTCGGTTGACCTTTTGGGGTCACCGGGGGGAGGGGGGTCACGGGCATGTCAAATACTGCCTTACATCCCATATATATGACGCTGAGGTGCAGACGAAAATTTTCGAGTTTTCGAGTTTTTTATCTAACCATTATATAATTATGACATAGTTTGAGGTCGTGGAATCTCCTGGTCGCATTTGTCAACCTACACCCACCAAACTCGGCCCACAGAAAGTTATGACCAAAATACAGGTCCAGTTCGTTGGACAGAATTTTTGGCTCAAAGGGGCAGTACTTTAAGGGCCTAAAACATGGCCCCTAGCAACGGATTTTTTAGAATTATGTTGACATTTTTCGAAATCCTAAAGGAAATTGCTTACACTTTTATATCCACCAAAGCTCATAACAACCTGGGTCAGAATCTGTTCGTAACTTACCGGATATTCAACCACAAAACGTTTAATGAGCCCACGTTTACAGTACCTCCTTCATCTTGATTACGGAATACAATTGACATATTTGTTTGTTTAAAACGCGAACGCTGCCCTGGCGTACAATCTCAATCAGGAGATTGGTAACGCTTCTTCTTATAAAATGCCTAAATCTGAGGTCTACAGTACATGGTATCACGCTCAGTACACATTTCCGTGACATACCTTCATACGTTCTACTATGTTTGCATTTATATATATTAATTGTACGTAATTAAAAAATCCCATCTTTATACACATTCGTTTGAAACGTAGAGCCAGCCTCGCTAAGCGGCGAAGCCGCGTGCGCAAGAATAAGACAGGAGCCGGAGGCGACGTCGTTACTAGTAACAATTATCATTTATTTTCTTATGCCCATAGTTTAGCTTTTATATCGGCGACTAGCAGACACATGTTGGAATTCGAAATTCGAATACTTGATAAGTAAAAATTTCAATGGCATCATCCAATCGAGTGGCTTGATATCTTAACTTATACATACCTAGTACCATGCAAATGCATAACCACAGAACTATAAAGAAACTAGAACTAGGTGTATCAATTTTAGTAAAAGTTGTTCAGCGTATGTATTAAATGTGGATTTTATCGCCGGATAATTTGAAGTTAGGCATTCTCATTGCAGCAAGGCCGTATTTAGGCATGGGAAAATAGGGCTCGCCCCCCCCCCTCCCCCTCCCCCCCCTAAATGTTCGTAGAAATAGCTTTTAACCCCTAAATGCATTTTTGGTTTCTCGCACGTCGAATCGACCAAAAAATAAAATAAAACGTACTTTTGAGAAGTTTTTAGAACAAATTTCTCCGAATCTAAACATTCAATTTTTGAGCCCCCCTCTGAAATTCAATCCTAAATACGGCCTTGAATTGCAGTACATTCTTTCGCCTACAAATAACTGCGAATCGGAAGCAAACTAGTACAGTACTAACGCATACGAAATTAGAAATGAGAACTATAATTATAACATGAAGAGAGCCTAGGTAGAAGATGAGGTCGAACACATCTCGTAGACTAGAAAACAATGCTACTTATTCCGTATTACAGTCTTGATGGGTTCCATGTTGCATTACATTACATAGTACCTGGCTATAAGAAGTAAAACGCGTTATAGTACTTACACTAGTACCTACGTACTACTACAAGCGTTTCAGAGCAGCACAAATCAGAATCACTAGTCATAATCATACGTATTATACCTTACTGTGACTTATAACCCCAGCAAGTTCCTAAATCTGGTAACAATCAGTCTAAATATTTGTACATCGAACCTCGATGCCACCTATTGGGATTTCGAACTTGAGACCGTATTACCTGTCAGTTGTGTTATTTGAATTGTAAGTTAATGCTATGTAATCCATATTGTAGTTTTTAATTACGACTGTACTTATAATTTGTACAGTACCATGTAATCTAAAGACTAACGCAAGTAGAAGTAGTTAGTGTGTACGGTGTACTCAATCTTACTTAATTAAGTACTAGGTAATTAACTAGGGGCTTGGCTTTTGGATTGGACTACAATTACATGGACACAAACTCCCGGCAGATTATGACAATTCGTCCAAGATTACAATTTGGCATTAAAACTGTAGAGACGTAGGCAAGATGTTTAGTTATTTGGCCTGGGAGATCTATTGTCAGGGGAATGGTGGCCCACGTTGATTGGGGACGAGTTACTACTGTTCTCTTGAACTTGAGCGCTCTTACTGTCCGAGTTGCTAGAAGCAGGCGTCCGTTCTCTATCCCGCTCTCCGCTTGAAGAGCTGTTCCGTCCGCAGGAGTTGTGATGATGCTCCCAATCTTGAAAATGAAGAATTCGTTAATAGTATTAGCAGCTTCTTAATCTCCGTTCATACTTGATGGAATTAAAAGATGCGATTGAACTTACCTTTATACTGACAAAAGGAACTACAGTAGCGGGCCATATTACACCCACTGCAGGTTTCGTGAGCCTTCCTCCCACAGTTCCAGCAAGTCTGCAATTTTAAGTTAGAAATTGAGTGCTCCCTTCAAAACGGTTTACAGACTATTGCCGGCGCACAATTGCCGGCATGGACAATTCCCGGCCTTGGTTGAAATAGGGTTGCTGGTTGCTGCGCAATCTCAACTCCATTTCGTGTCGATTTTTGAAAAATACTTTGAAATTTAGGTTAGATTAAACAATATTTACTTAGGTTAGGTGGTATTTATTCTATTATTCTTATTTTTGGTACGTGGTAACCTAACCTAACCTAATTTAAATATATAAACTTATTAAATTATTAGAAAAACAAAAACAAAATGCACGTAAAATAGTTGAAAATTAAAATTAGGTTCTAGGATGTAGAGAGTAGGGCAAGGCCGGCAATTGTCTCGCCGGGAATTCCCATGCCGGCAATTGTGCGCCGGGAATTGTCACATTACGCTTCAAAACGTATGTTAGGTAGTGATGCCGAAAGACAAACCTCTGGATCCACCGGGGCTGCGACCATCATTGACTCAGCCGGGGTTCGTAGAAATGCCCGCTCGAGCCTTGCTCTCTCACTGGCTACCGCTTCACAGGCCCGAGCCTCGGCCGCTGCCACAGCTCGTTGGAGTTCCACAAGGGCCTGTCTCTTTACTTCCTGTACGGCTTCCTCTGCAATTCAGTAATCAGAGTTTATTTAGTATGAGTATCACGCACGCAGGAATTATTTCAATTCCAAACTGCTGAGAGAGCGTCATGACGTTCGCCACGACAAAATAACAGAAACTTTAACTGAGCAATACATTGATCCAATAGATACAATACAATGTGTGGTATCGAGAAAAATGGATATCAACTCAATATGGAACGGTCTGAACTGTTGACAAGCTTATAGCGGCGTGGGATGAGCACTGTAGTTTAGAGCATGTTTACTCTACATTTATTCCAATAGCGTTCCTTGCATTTGTGGCTGTTCCCACGAGAGAAAATGCATTTTCCGTTTAAAACAAAGCGTAGGAGTAAGACTAGGGTCAGATAGTCGAAACGAAGAGCAAAAAGGTTCAAGCGCAAAATTAGTTTGTGTTGAGCGTAGATTTAAAATGAGTGTAAGGTCTACCAGCTCGTCTCTTGACTTCCGCTACACGGTCCTCCGTAGCTCTCAAGGCCTGTGCCATCATTTCCCCGGCCTGCCGCTTGAAGTCGTCCGAGTTGTCTGCTGAGTAGTTAGGCCGCCGGAGGCGCATTGGGGCTGCTGAGGAAGATGAAGAGAGGGTTGGACTGCTCTCCAGGTCACCATTACTACTACTATGCTGACAGGTCCTGTTCTGGAGAATGCTGAGGGCCCGCTTGGTCTTCTCCACCATTTGGAGAATGCAGCTGAGCATGACGTTGATGTTCCGCCACTCGTCCTCTGGTCCACTTGGCGTGCTGTTCCCTCCATTAGTTATGGGATTATTGGTTCCGGACTGCCCGCCGCCGTTCGTCCCTGGCTCGTGGTGATGGGAATGCGTGTGGTGGGCGGAGGAGGAGGGGGTGAGGAGCGGGTAGCCAGAGCTGTAGTAGTCCCTTATGTCTCCCCCTGTGACTCCTGGCCCACCGCTCCCGCCTCCCAGGGACGAAAAGGGGGAAAAGAGACTGCCGTGACGGTGGCGCTTAGGGGTGGACGTGTAGGTCCCCGACTCGTGACTTTCTCCGTTCTCGTAAAAACTAGGCGGAAGGGAATGGAAAATAATTAAGTGTCAAGTCTATTAATATTTAATTAGAAAGATAGTAATTTTACAGGTGTGTGTGCAGTCACTTCTTCCATAACCTTTTCCTTCGAATTTTGATGTTGGGAAAAATTATTTCTCTTCCATTTAAAGAGTTCACACAGTAAGTATGCAATAAGGAAGGTAAGGTTACCCTATCTGAGAATTATATAGAACATAAATAAAATATTTACTAACCTAACCTAACTGTCGTAGCTGTTTTCACAAATTGAACTATCCGCATACGAAGTTTGCATAAACAATCAGAAGTTCAATTTCACTGTATGTGAAATTTTTATAATATTCAATTCACACTGTAACAATCAGTTACCTGAGAATATCAGCGCAAAGATAGGCGTAATTCAGTTACAAAGTTTCTTGCTGCGAATTTGACAATAGGGTCATCCAAATTAGGAGAACTGTCAAGCGGACATAAATTCACGGTTGGCCGTTGTCCGTTAACTGGGGAACTCCTTACGATCCCAAAAAACGTAAAAGCTTATGAATACGTAGATAAGGCGGAGATTGGGATTGCATTAGAATAAAAGTAATTGAAGCATAGGGCCTATTATATTAGCTCAACAATTATCCCTAGGACTTTGCCTCGTAAAGTAAGACAGAGGATCTGGTGAAAGGTCTGAGAAAGAGAAAGGGAAGAGCCGTGTTTTGTTCCCTGGATTCAATTGCTTTCACTTTGGACCCTCCTGCTGCTCCCGTGTAGCATATAGGAGTGACAAGATGGTGAGAGCTGGATTTTTTGGAAAGGAAGACGGAGGGGAAAGAAAGGGAAAGGTATAAAAGCACCATAGGGCCAGTCTTCCGTACGTAGCCTACCATTATAAAAGGGCACAGATGGTCAATATCAATTCCCTGGGTTGGAACAAGGAAGCAACTGGAAACTGTCGGGCCCTTCCACCTCCTTACGCCAGCGTCAGAACCGCCAACTGCCACACATTTTATATATGCACCAACACAGCTGTTCGACTATCTTTTACCATACTCCGGCCCAGATCCCTCCCAACCAGGCAGAAGGCCTTACTTAAGAATTCCATCAGTATAAGATAATCTATACATATCTCCATAGATAACTTTCTTCGTAGGGCCGGCCATCGATGCGTAAGGATCAATTTGGGCAATTTTCTAGGTAAAGACGTACAAGAAGTGCTTAGGCCTACCTTTCCGAGAACTTTCTCTTGCCGGACAGGCCCATGTCCGACGCTTCAGAGTGAAATATGTCACATGGCTCTCCGGGTGAGGAGCCTGACTCAAGAATTACTTGCTCATGACTTCGAATGAAACTTAGAGGACTCTGTGAACGGAAAGAGAGTAAAATACCACATTAGTTAATATGTAATGTATATGCGGACAAATTACCACAAGGTTCATAGTTCAGAAAAAAAAAGAGTAACCATTTATTCTAGGGGTAGTACTACAATATTTACCTGCTTAGAAATTCGGGCAAGATGACTTATTTCCCGCTGAAGAAGGGGCAGGTGGGTCCTGAGGAAGGGCAGCACGAAGGGTCTTAGGGGAAAAGAAGTGACTTCTTGGAGGGAGTGATGAAACTCCTCAATACTCAAAAGCCCGCTCTGGAAAAAGGTTTACGCGGTTAGAGGTTAGAATGGTCTG
Organism: Hypogastrura burkilli; assembly: GCA_034696285.1. NCBI lineage: Eukaryota > Metazoa > Arthropoda > Collembola > Poduromorpha > Hypogastruridae > Hypogastrura > Hypogastrura burkilli. Next base: position 5,389 of record JAQFZY010001689.1, on the reverse strand, counting down.
CTAGGAACGTTTAGCCTAATGCTTGGAACAGAGACCAAAGCAGAGAGGGATGATATAAATCAGGAACATATTAGTACCACGAGGTTGAAGACTAGGTTCCGAACACGTTCACCCACTTCTACTGAAATGTCACACCCAAAATGAAGGAGCGTCCCAAGGAACCGCTTAATTTTGACAACGTAGCGCCCATTAGCCGAACTCCCATGAATCAGCCCCTCACCCCCTCCAAATATTGGGTCTGTAATGCAAGAAGAACACTAAATAGGTTGTCAATCTCAATACCCACTACCCACTACCAGGGTTAGCATGTTTTAAAACATGTTTTTTATTCAATAAAAAACATTGTTTATAAACATTTTTAAAAAACGTTTTTTTTTAATTAATAAAAAACATGTTTTAAACAATTAAAACATGCTTTAAACAATAAAAAATAGTTTTTTTTTTATTTTATTTATAAGAAAAGTTTTTTTTCTAAAAAAAAAAACACGTTTTAAATGATAAATACTGTTTTTTGTTTTGTCTTAAAAAAAAACGTTTTTTTTTATTTATAAAAATTTTTTTTTTATTTATAAAAAACTTTTTTTTATTTATAAAAAACTTTTTTTTATTTATAAAAAACATGTTTTAAACAATAGAAAGCGGTATTTTTGCTTGTTATTTAAAAAAAACGTTTTTTATAAAAAAAAAAAAAACATGTTTTAAGCAATAAAAAACTGTTTTTTTTTTGTTGGTTTTTAAAAAAACATGTTTTTTTCCAACCCTGCCCACTACCCTGTTTATAATGCTCGGAGCGTACACAAAGTATTTACAATTGAAAATTTTCCTGAAAAAATAAACTGTTTTTAAATCGGCGCTGTGGCTCTTATCGACTCTACACGGACGGACAGGCAGAAACAAATATGAAAAACATAAAAGAGCTCCGTTAATTTATGATAGTTTTATGATTAAAACAGCCTGCACGAGGATAAATGGAGTTATAATTATGCGGATAACAAAACTGTTTGTTCAAGGCTATTTTCCATTAGGTAACGTTTTGTAGACGCTAATGCAGGTGCGTTATGTTACCTTACATTGGGCTTCGTCTATTTCAAGTGAGGTTAGGTGTACGTTATATTAGCTAAGGTTAGGTCACGTTTTTTTCTAGCCACGACAACTTTCCTGACCAAACTCATTGCTTTAGCGACATTTCAGTATTTTTTCAGCCGATTCAAATACTGATTAATAACTATTATAATCCATTTGCTTACTTGATGAGCCCGAGGAGTTATTGGATGATGACGAAGGGGTGCGTCCAGTGGATGAGGAATTGTTGGATAGATTATGGGCTGAAGGGACGGCGTTGGGGGGTGACGGGGATGGGCTCCTCCTGCCCGTCCCACCCCCGGCCCCTGATCCCGCTGACGTGGGCGTAGTCGTGCTGTGCGGGGACGAGAAGGGATGCCCACCGAACCCACCGCCATGCCCCGGACCCGGACTCACCGTGGAATGATGTCCAGGGGCCGCTGACTTGATGCCCGGCATGGAGGGTGAGTGCTGTGAGCCTGCCGGCGTGCCCCCGACCAGCCCCACAACTGACCCAGGCCCCTTCGGACTCTCACTCATTCGGTGGGAGTGGGCAGAGGGGTCAAAGTTCTCCTTCGTCAGGACTGGAATTGTAAGAGAGAGGCCCAACTAATCAAGAGCGTGTCATAAAAGGCTTAATCACAGTAGAAACAGTACTACATACAAGCCTCTCTCAAGTCTGGAACATATTCCGAGAATCGGAGAAAGTTTGGAAAGTGGAAGCATATTATTTACTTTTTCCTCCCTTATTTAGACGGAGCTGGCTGGGTGGGAATGGATAAAGTTGGGAGAAGTATTCATGTCAAACTACGTGAGACCCCCAATACCTTTCTCCGTATAAAATAGTGTTTGGGGCTAGGGCTGGAAGCCCATAGACCAAAAAGAATAAATGACGGGGGTGCCATCTGTTTCTAATTAAATTCCCCGTCCCATCAGGCACTACAACTCTAAATTATTTAGCCCATCACCTTTCTCCTCTCCAGAAATCCTGGGACTCGACTATAGGTAGTATGTATATGTACTACATAGTATATGGACCCTGGAAACCTAGGAGTGTCGTGCTCCGGCCGTCGTCATTAGATTAATGTCATTTTTCACACTCCCAAGAAAATATAGGGAACTTTCTCCAGCCACCCTTCACCTGTGCACCTGTCATTTGTCTCGCCCGGGCCTTAACAATAGGGCCATATGGGCTGGACACAATTTCATAATTACGTTTCCTTTCTCCATGTTCCCCTGGCAGGACAACATGTTTACCACTATGCAAACCCTCCCAGGACCTATGGCATATTGATCCTTCCCTTTTATGACTGAGCCCTGTATTTGTATTAGAAACAGAGCGGAGGTTCCCACGCGGATAGGGACTTGGGCCTAGGCTCCCTACACACGGGCACACCCGCCCTTATGTCATCCATTAATTCTTTTCCCAAGAAACGATTAGGCCGATGATCTGCTTCAATTCGCACACTCAGGCCAGGCAAGAGCATTGTCCGGGCAGTGGATGTAAAATGCAAATATTCTTTGTAGTACTAATACAAGAACTCGCAATTCTGGCAATCCGCGTATATGGATTACTTTTGGCTAACCAATTGGTTTAGCTACAACTTGTGTTTCAAGCATTTTACTAGTGGGAACCTCTCTATGCTCACGCTAGTCAGCCTCCTAACCCTAACCAATGCTGGCCATAATGGTTGCAATACTGTAATTTGTAATGTAATGACAACTGAAGTCTGATTTGTGCATAGGAAGCAAATGCAGATCCCTGCACAAGTTCTAGAAGGACATGAGTCCATTTTCCGGAGCATGAGTTCATGTTCATGCCATTTCAGTCCTTATGGATCTCCAGATTTAAGATCCAGGGAAAAAATCGGATCAGATCACCATCTGGCACTCAACCATCAGACTTTCCCAGATGTGCCCTCCTGGATTTCTACAATGCTTTCTAGAGCCCAGAGAAACTGCGGAAGAGATCCCCGGCTTCTTTAGGGCATTAGCCTCAGTTTTACGAATAATGCTACGGATAGGAACGTTTTGGCCAATAATGTTCAAACTAGATACGTGCCCTACAATTTGAAAATTAGGGTGTTTAATTAAAACTTGAGACTTGTAGCGCCGTACAATATTGAAATTTAGATGCATGTTTGTCAACTGAACATTACGGTACACAAATGACCGAGCACGCCCTACTGATCCGTACTGTTGTAATTTACAGTACTTTTAAATGATCTCTCAGCGTCCCGAGATTGCTCGCATATGGCGCCTAGTATTTCAGGAACACAAAATGCATTGATGGTTCCATGTCCCATACATGGCTAAAAATACAAGCCGCCAGTGGGAGTCAGTGCAGTAGACGCGTGTATCTCCAACTTCTGGTCATGAAATTTACAGAGATCCCCGAAGCCTCCTTGTCAAAACAATGGGATGGGTAGGTGATAGGCGGAGACAAGGGATGCCCTTCCGACAGGCTCCAATAATGCTCCGGTACATGAATAGGATCCGCTTAAAATAGACTCCTGTTTTAGCGTAAAAGTAAGGGAAGAGTGGAGGTTCCATTCGTCATGTCAGACCTGGGCCTGGCTGAGAAGGGAAATCACCCGCACCCGGTGACCAGTTGGTTCTGACTTTGGGCCTCCAGTTGATGCGGGAGTGACCGGGCCCCGACTCCATTAGAACCAACCGTTCAAAACATTAGCTGGGAGTCGGGGAATGTTAATGTATGCAAGGGCTGCTCCTGGCGTGATCTCTCAAGGATCTTCCTACTTTGTGGACCGGCCCTGCGAAATGCCCATGTGTCCATGGATCTTCTATCTCTTGTCTTGTTGACTCAAGTCCGCCGTTAATTCCTCAATCCTAAACCCGCATGGAGGCGTAGGGCCTATTTACGGACTTTCCTCAACTTTTAAATAGACCTCTCGAGGAGGGCATATGGGACTGCTGGGACTCCTATGAGCTGAAACAGTTCCGCCTCCCTACTTCCGTATTCCCAGTCCGGACTTCCTAGCTCCAGAATAGGGGACAAGGAAGGCATATGCGTGTGCGGGAGGCGGGAGCTGGATCATGTTGGACAGTACATGGACATGTGGACCAAAACCAAAAGGTTATGTTTCGGTAATTCCCAAGGACTCCTCCTCCCTGGAGGATTTTAATAAGGCCCTTCCTTACCACACAGTAAGGAGGATGCTCAGTTCCTAAAAATAGGCTAACCCTTCAAATACGCAGGCATGATGAGATGTAACGGGCAATAAAGGACGTTCCAAGAATTTGTCAGGACGCCTTACTTCCCCAATAATATGCTCTGGTTCTGGGTTAAAATATATAAATCTGCCAAAAGCTTTATCCGAAGAATAAAAAAAAGTGAAGTTGGAAAATTCATTCATTCATACCGGACTAACCGGACAAAGAGGAACACTATAGCGTGTGATGGCTAAGGTGGGCTACAGTTACGTAGTAGTAATTAACATTCCGTTTTTGATTGAGACGTGAGACTATTATAGTAATATTGTGAATAGAGGGTCAAGAGAGAAAGTTGTGACTGAGCTCTCCGTCCATGACCCCTGAGCATGTCAGTTCCGGACTTGTGCTCTGCTTAATAAGTCTTAATAGAGTGGTCTGCCTGTGTTTGTTGGGACAGAGATCCGTCTCTCTTGGTCCAAGACCTGGATCCGACACTTCCCCCCTTCCCCTTCCCTAGGAATCAATTGAGGACAGTCTCTGCCGCCGAATCTGTTCATGACTCCTTCTCACTCAACAAGAACTTAGAGTCAAATTCAGGTCCTGCTCCCTTCTGCTCTCCCATAATTCTCCTTTCACCCGCAGTCCCACACTCAGGAACAGGACTACAACTCCGAATGGACTACACTCACTTCTACTGCTCAAGCAAGGGAACAGGACACAAAAACCAGGACCACGGAAATATTAAACAGGAATAAATTGGAATAAGCTACAGCATATACGGGAACTACTACAGCATGTGGTAGTAAGACAACGGGTCCTGAACGGACCAGCTTCCCACATTTATATACACATTCCCATATACATATATTCTATATACAGTAGGTATTTAATAATTACCAAATCAAAATTTTGAGTAGCTTTGTTTATTGATTAGCCAATTTTTACAGTGGATTTTGACACAACTTTGCTTTGAAGACGAATTTTTTGCTTGAAAATTCCAACATTCCAACATCCAGCACGGAGCCGTTAAAATAAATCTCACCATGTTTGTTGTCTCTAATTCATTAAAACTTAGCCTGATACTACGAACGACTTGTTCTTCAAATATTTTTCACAGAAAGTTCAAACATTATTTTCCGCTCAGAAGATTTCA
>JAQFZY010001688.1:0-14385 GCA_034696285.1 Hypogastrura burkilli | reverse complement strand
ACTGTTTCGATTGCTATATTTTGGAGAGCCAAATATTTACTCGTGCTTCTCATTACTTGAATTTCGAGTATACATTCAAGTTATACTTCACATTGAGAACTTTGCGTTTACATAAGAAATCTGAAACGTCTCATAAATCAGACTGTTTCTTAAGTTTGAAATACGTTTAGTAAGTTAGCTACTTTTAAATGTAGTTCGATATGGCGCTCCACGTCGTTCGAGTTTATATACAACTGATGCTTGGTCTGCTTTGCGTTGTCTAAATTGAGTTCACATATAACATACGTTCTACGGCTTTTCTTGAATCGCCTAACTTACTAAGTTTTTAAGAATTAAAAGTGCTTAGTCAACTGCATGTATCGAGCCATGCCCACAATTTTGCTTCTCAGGATACAGAGACAAGGCGATGAGAGTACAAGACTCGCAACGTGTATTTGGCCTGTTGAAACCGCTTCTGTAAGTCATGTGATATCTAATTGGATCCTGCTATTGGCTAGGTCCCCAAACTCTTGGTACCTAGCCAATAGCTAGCCCATATTTTACATCACATGATTTACACAGCTGTCACAATCTCTCCTATAACTTTGAGACTCTTTGGTAAGCGGCAGCTTCCCCCTCCCCCACTCCCCCAAAATTTCTCCTCTGTGCTCAGGATATGACTAGAAATATGGTGTAAGGCGTTATAATGTTAGTATTTTGTGAAGCATGCTATGACAAATGGGTGTCTCCAGGAACTGGTTCATGGGCCCGGCCCCACCCCCCCTCGAACTCCCGAAACTGAAAGCTAGATACGACCCTGCTATGACATTCGTTATATATTATTTGCGGTCTAATAGAGCACATAAAGAGCAAAGAAGCAGCCATCGCGCAAAAAGGGACTTGTAATGCGTGGTTACATCTGAGTTATACCTACGGAGCAATTTAAAGCGTGATCCACAGACGGGCAGACGGACAGGATCATCCCATAAGACCTTTTGGTCAAAAAGACCTGAGCTGACTCATCTGTCGTCCATACATTATACTTACATGCTATTATTATTTCATAGGTGCATATTTGATACAGATAAACACAATCTTATGCATAATGCACCGTACAAGGAAGTATCAGGTTCTGAATTAACTGGAAAACTAATTCTAAGTTTAATGCAGCTTTTAAGAACTAAGACTTGGGAAAATCAACGCTGCCAGAAGGGAAAAGATCTATGCTTGATTCAAATTACTGTTTACTCATAATACATTAATCTTAGTTCTAAACATTTAATGTTCATTTAAGTATACGAATGAAATCCTATCCCTAACCTAAATATGAAAGAGCCCTCATGCAAAAACAAAACGCGGCCTAATTTCCTGTCCATATCTCAACTTACCAATCTTCCCTCGCAGCAGTTAGTATTAGTAGTATACATTTTAACTTCGGGCACAGAAAGCCTCAAATTATACATATTTCCCAGCTCCCAAGTTTGCAAAAAAGGTATGAATATTAACATCTTGACTTCGAAAATTTCCAATTTTTAATCCGACAACTCAGTGAGTGTGAAGTGTGAGTAGTATAGTGCAGTGCAGTGGAAGTGGATACAATGTATTAGTAGAAAAAAAAAAAACTTCTGCGTCGGAGCCAAGAAGAGCATGCATGAATGAGTGAACGGTGAGTGGTTCCTTCGATATCCGCGTGAGTAGTTAATACTACTACAGAGAGAGGAGAGTAGAGGAGTCCAAGTAGAGGCGCTAGGTGTAAAAAAGCACGCTGCACCTCCTAGCCGATCAACATGGCTGCTGAATGGTCATGATCATTCCTTTTCTGCCTGCTCTTCATCGCATTCCTAAACTTCGAAATAATTGCTCCCATAACTTTTGCCACAGCCAAATACATAGACTTATACTACTAGTTGTAATTCCCACATTAGAAGAAAAATTTAAGATTAGTTGACACGCCTCAAAGTTCAGTGCCAAACCCGAGACATAGTACAAAGGAGAGCATGGACTTGGACTAGACATTCTTATTTATAGATTTCATACGATTCTCCCATTAAGTAAGTAATACTTACCTATTATTATGTGATTAAATAACTATTTACTGCGTTAACACGGTAATAACAGTCTTATGAAAAAGTGTGACTTATTCGAGCTGAAGGTTAAAATAATTTCCAGATACGCCTGTATGTTATAGATTATAAATATGCAAATATTCGGTAAAAACTTCATTGTCAAACAGTAAGAACGACATGAATTATATGTATGTATATTCTGAGTAAACTACGCATAGGACACAAAACGGACCGAGAGTAAGCACTTTGAATTCGTAAAAACATAGAAAGTATACAAGTAGAACGTTAATTATATGTAAACTCAGCTTGTAAAGCGCGCAGTTGATTACCAGGTATAACTTATTTATGTAAACTCGACCTACGTGAAGCAAAATTCATGACTGGTCTCGAACTTAAGAAATTAGAATAACAGAAAGCAATTTTTCAAAATGTTCATATTTCGGGAAAGTTGTTTTGTTTATATAAACAAGTTTCGCTGTTGGCATAGTAACACTTCATATTCAGCTTAGTATTATGTTAAGGTGTCAGTTTTCAAGGCATAATCTAAAATTCATTTTTCCTTATTCATAAGTTAATTAAACCGTTTGGGCCCAAGATGCTGAAACCAGGTTTCTATGTATGTTATAGTAGTAATTAGCATTCACATGATCACAAGCACAACACGACGAACCCATTACCTTATGATGTCAGAGTGTGCAGTAAAGTAAGCAAACTAAGTATGTTTTTAATGAGTTAAGTATGAATGCATAGTAGTACAATGCGCTATTACTATTTTATATTTAATTGAGATTGAGAGTAGTCAATAATGTTAAACTATTCTCATAAGGTTCTAGTAAGATTCAAGTACTACCTCTTTCTTTTCGAGGTTTTCATAACCAATTCAAACAATAAAGAAGGTCACCGACAGTAAACACAGAGCCATTCTATGTATCATAAAGATATATAAGCAGTTTGATGTGCAAGGAGCAGGATTGATAATGTACTAGATATGTATCCCTATAAACACTTTAGAGATCATTAAAGAAAGACAAAGGTCAGGATTAAAATTGTCATGCACTATATATCTATATCTGCGTTTTTGTCCCTCTCGGTTCTATTACTATTCTGATGTCCCAAGCAATTACAATAAATCTTCACATACCAATGTTATCTAATAGAGTGCTATCGTACTCTTGTGTATGCATCTCTTCACCACCAATCCTTTTCCTATTCCTCCCTACAAGTGAACCAATGACCGGCAAGTCATTAAACGTGACACTTGACACCAGTCTGCTCAATAATTACTAGCACACTTCCAGGATCTATTTATAGTTCCTATCATTTGTTTTCTTGGTAATCGAGTGTGATTGCCACTTGCTTACGCATTATTGTCTCGATGATTGATGCTCAACACTAAGGCGTGAATAAAGATAAAGAGGCCCGCTTGATCTTACCGCCTGCGACTAAATGTAACCTCTAATTTTATGTTTTAAAGGATGATAAACTTATACCTCGATCTCAAGTTGTTTTGCGAGGTCCTCCATTTCAAGCCCTTTTTGGAATGCGAACTCATCTCTGATCTCTGTTAAAACCGCTTCATCTTGAAAATCCTCATGTAAACAGCCCTGAACATTACAGTAGCAACCAATGAAATGCGGTTTTGCTAGGATTTTCTTGTTCCTAGGTGCCGCCTTCCTTTTACATGGGAGGCAAGACACTGCGGACCCCATCATTAACTTCACTTTTTATCAAATGAACGTTGGGTAGAAACAGATTGCTTGTTATGCCTTTTACACTTTACAAGTTTTCCTTACTAAGGCAGGAATTGGAAAAGTTCCTTTAACATTCGTAATTCAAAGTCGTCAACTTTCTAAGGTCAAAACTTAATCTGTATCAGTCTTCATATGCTTACTGTTTGTATATTTGTATATGCCATTGTAGGAATTATTACAAGTTAACCAGTTCTACACCTGGTACGAACAACAGTCTCTGTCCAGTTTGAATTCAAACCAAAGAATGAATCTTGACAGGATGAGAGGGAACCTTTTCCGTAGAACGAAGTTTGAGAAGCTTAAATTCAGGTAAAGTTTGTGACCGAACGTTTTAAAAGGACGCCAAATGTCTTTATCAGAGACTCCGATAGTAGCGAATTTGATAAGACCAAATCTTCATCTTCCTACCTTTCCTTCAAGTTAAATATACAATATAAGGGCGTCTGACAACGAAAGTGATTAGGACCATTCAAATTCAGGTCCGGCCACGATATTACAGTCTAAAGTTTGTACGAGGACAATTTGGTTCGGTCCAGTTCCAGTATAAAATACTCATTCTACCCACTTATTTTAATCGGAACATTTTGATATAAATAAGTAACGCGTTGAATCGTTAGGATTAAATTACTTCCTGGTGAAGCTCCGAACCTCAGTACAACATTGACGTAGAATCTATGCAGCATACAGCCCAAGTGTGTTGAGTGTGGTTGGGCCGAGTTTTTATGACTTTCTTTGGTATCATATCATGACAGGACACGATTAGTCAGGAGAAGCAGGGAAAAGGTAAAACTTATGATTTGACTGTGATATTTTGAATACATGATAACGCCTTCCTTTCCACTATCATTTTGTTTAATTGGAAAACCCTTTTTATTTTCCATCCTATCTCTATCTCATGAAAACGATTCGGACAGTGTTTGTACAGTGTAGGTAATACTTACTTCTGTCTGCCAGTTTGAATTCAATTATTCAATAATTTCAAAACTTTGGTGTATTTGCTATTTACCTAAATTGTGACTAAATTCCGGAATCTTTATGGAAGTGACCCTTCCGGTCCTACGACCTACGATCCTGGGAATGTCTCCACAACGGGGAAGACTTACCTTGTGTAGACATAGAGAGGTACTACATAGGTAGATAAGAAAGGTAATTTAATTACTCTGGCTATTTTTCCATGCCGTCGCCCGTACAAGAAGGCTTTCAACGTCGAGGTCAGGTCGAGCCTTAGGTATTACATACTCTAAGTTCAAAACATTCACCTTTAATTCGAACATTCCTCGATTCCTCAAGTAAGGCGAAAGTGGCAGATAAGAAACTAAACGTAGACAGAATTTTAGTTAGCTGTCTTAGGACTACTACAATTTAGTTTCAATTAGACGCTGCTCATTGTCATGAGCTATCAAATTATATCCTACGTAAGGTAAATTTAATTAACGCCAATTTAGCTTACCCCAGGTGACGTTGAGGATGACGTGTCTGTCTCTACTTCATCAATGTCGTCCGACTCATTTTCATCCATGTCTTCGTCTATCGTCAGGACGTCGTCGGCCGGATCATCTTGAAACTCCTGACCCTGACCAGGTCCAACGTGTCCCAAGAGATTAATTGCATTGTGGGTCGTAGTTGAGGTTGGATTCGTCTCAACTCTGGAAAGGTCCTCTTTGGACCAATCCAGTCCGTGCCCAACTTGAATATCAATTGTTGTAACGTCTCTCTCCTTCTTCATCAAGTCAACTTGCCCTGCTCGGCTCAAGCCTTACCAGCTACTCTCACCTCCAGTCATGAGGCCCAAAACAGCCTACAAAGAGATCGTCAGAAGATAAAAGTAAAATTGAACTTGACGCTCCATCCTGCTCAACCCTAAACCCAAAGTACAAAGGTCATTTTTAGAAAACCAAGAATCTGTACCAAGATTTGCAATACGAATCCACGGATGGGTAGTCTATGACATGGACCATGGCTGATGGTACTCAAGCTCAAGGCGTGCGATGGACGAAGATTGAAGAAAGTTTAAAACAAAAAAAGTGCTTACATTTGCTGAGTTGCTGAGAGGAACCTTACTGTTTTCCCAATTACAACCCGTGTAGTCCCAGCTTGAGCTTCCAAATCCTGGTTAAATTTCTGTGAGATTTTCACTGGTCAAACTTGAGCTCTCCTTCGTCCTTTGTTGAAAAATTCCAAAACTGTACACGGATTTAAGGTTTATCACCAGGTCCTGGTTCTATTAAGAGTTGGCGGAGTGGGTACAAAATGAGAATCTCATGGTTTTGAATGTTTCCAAATTGTAGGGCTAGTTGTAGTAGGCACACGAGGGGTCAAGGAATTCCCTTCACTCGCCGTGGTGAGCCCTTGGTCCTTTGTAGTCCTACCTAGCCTTGCCTTTTTGCTCTTCCAAATGATTATGAGCAGGGAATTATGAGTGTTAACTTTGTCCGTGAGACATCCTTCCCGTCCCCGTCCTCATAGCCCCTTGATATTGCATTTGGAATTGGTTTTGGCTGCTGAAATGAGCGTAGTGGGCTTAGGATTCTCTCGATCTCTCTCAAAGACTTTTAACCCTTTCGTTGGAGCTCGTGGCTCACTCTGTACAAGTCCTCCGGAGGCTTCCAATATTCAACATTCAAGAGCATGCCAACTTACCTGTCCTCTTGTCCAATGCCATTCTATGTTATTTGGACGTAGTAGAAGAGTAGTAGTGTGTATGGGATAGGCAGACAGGGCTGTGTCCCGGGCCAAAGACGGGGGAAAATCAACTCAATTTACACACCTGATCTCGGCTCAGTTTTTATTCCAGTTGATTGGTGGCATTTCATATTTTTGATTCGACATAACCCAACATGTGTCTTGATGTCCTCAATAGTGTTTTGGAGACCTGAGCTGCTCGTGGCCTAGGCCTAAGTCTGACCATCCATGTCTACGGTCCAAGCAGCATTTTACCCCGGCGGGGAACCGGACGAGCAGTCGACCGGCGAGTACAACTACCGGAAGGTTCCGGTCCGGGTAGACATCGTCAATATAGATGGGTTAGGACGGACGAAGGATGACTTTGTGGAAAGAAACATTCAGGATGTGTTCAAAGCACATAATTTTGAAGACGTAAGTCATGCATGTTAATATATATGGTTATATTTTATAGATACCTATAAGGTTGGTAAATTGAGCATTTATTTATTTGCGTCTTATTCGTATCTTGAATTTTTACTTACCTCAGTTGATGATAAAAACAGCTGAAATCCGAACGAGACTGGAGAAACTGGGATGTTTCCGGAATGTGGGAATTATGATTGACACTAACAAGCGTAAGGGGGCTTCCCCCCATGGGTATGAGGTAAGGATAATTTTAATTTATATTTAATGGAAATAATACATACTAAACTTCTATGTGTAAGACAATTCATACAAATTGCAACACAGGGTGCGACCCATAATTGGAATTTAAATTAGATCAGATAAATACCCTACTTTACTTTCTCAGTGCTCCGCTTACGTCCTATTTCGTATTTAACACACACAGTTTGTACAAGTATTTACTTTGTCTGCGATCAGGTGAGTCGTACATAATTACATAAACTAATTGCCTTTGAACAGGTGACCTTCAAAGTGACAGAGTTTAGAAGGTTCGTGGGTGGTGTGAATACAACGATTGGGGCAAACGAGGGTGCTGTAATATTTGGGTTCAAGTTGCCAAACATATTTGGGAGAGGAGAAAGAATAAATTTCGATCACACGATCGGCACGGTGCATAATAAAGCCTCGTCAGTTTCATTTATGAAACCCTTTTGCGGACCTTGGAACGCGGAGTAAGTCTTCGTACCATAATTCTAGTCATGCCAATACTAGTTTTTTCAAAGGATTGTCAAATGCCTAACAGAGACAGTAATGGGAATTTCTGAAGATATGAATTTGAAACTATTAAAATCACTATGTTTTGACGTCCAAGTGGCTAATTATTGTTATTCTTGTTTCAAGAGTGCTTGCATCCCTTATTCATCAGAGTCTTCCGAACAGCTTCTCAAACTACAACTTGAAGTCTACCGGTGGAGTATTTGACTTTTCGTTTGAATCAGCGTACAAGGTAGGTAAAATTAAACAATTTCATTAAGTTAATTTGATGTTCTTAATCTAATTTAACCCCTTATCAGGTAAAGCACAATATGCAGTGGGAGGGGACGTGGAGAGAGCTAGAAGCAAGCTCCAGAGCAACTTCGTTCGACGTTCGACAACAAAGTGGTCACTCGTTTAAGTCAGCCCTACGTCACATTTTAACCATAGACCATCGTGATGATCATCTTTACCCCACAACTGGTGTTCTTCTAAAGTTAGTCCAAGAGTATGCTGGACTCGGAGGTGATGTGGCATTTGTGAAACACGACTCGGAAGTTCAAGTTAATATTCCATTGCCATTCGATTTGGTTAGCATATTTTTACCATTGCTTCTGCTTAAGTATCTCTGACTATTACCAGTTAGTGTGCCATCCTTTCTGTCTTCAGCACTAGGTGCCGGAGTTTCTACACCCAAAAAATGGTCCCCAAGAGATCCTCTTCTACGGCTGAGAGGTGAGACTGGGAAGCTTTTCTGGAGCTCCTGGGGGCAAATTTTGGGTTTCACTCCGGCACGTCGTGCTGAAGATAGAAAGGATGAAAGAGTACCTTGAGATAGTTTAGTCTTACTAAGGCCTATTTCCTGTTTTACTTCTCAAGATTGTTCAAGGAGCATTCAAGTTGGGTGTTCTGAGGCCACTTGATCCTAGGGTCCAGGCTTACAACATACATGATTTATTTTTTCTTGGAGGACCATGCGGCCCTACAACGCTCAGAGGGTTTGACATGAGAAGCGTCGGCTCAAGAAGTGAGAATGACTTCATAGGTGGCCAGGTAAGTTTTACTACTGACTAAACAGGAAGACGTAAGACGCTACATTTTTATTTTTGGCAGAATCATTAAATACTTGCATGAATTGCAGGCGTATTGGTCTTCAGCACTACATCTGTATGGACCGTTACCTTTCAATGTTGGGAAGGGTAGTTGGGGGGACTATTTCAAGACACATGCTTTTATTAACGCTGGGAATATCACGGATAACTCGATGAGGAGTAAGTTTAATTTCGAATACCGCTTTAATGAGGGCGGCAACTTTATTCCTATGAACAATTATATCCTTTTCTAATAGCGGAAGACTTTGGCCAGAGTGTTCAGGCGCTTCTTACAAACTTTAGGGCGGCCTATGGATTCGGAATGGTGTTTAGGCTAGGGATAGCAGCCAAAATAGAATTGAATTACTGCTTCCCAATACGATTCTCGAAAGGAGACAAATTGATTCCAGGCATTCAAGTTGGCGTTGGCGTTGAGTTCTTATAGTGGCAGTAGTAAGCCTTCACTACTACTGGTACGTATTATTCTCGACACAGTGTGAAAACAAATCATATAGAAAGAGTAATTATGATTGTGATGAGCAAGAGCCATCCTCTGACCTGTCAGTCTTGCAGTTGCGCAAACTGAATGAGTGTTAGGAGTGTTGTAATGTGGATTAGTCAGATTCCGCCACGTAAGAAGTAGTATGTTTTGATATAGCAAAGATGTATGTAAAAATAATAAATTGTGAAAGAACACGAATATCCTCAGAAATCAAGTCTTAATACATATATATTCAACCGGAAAATCTCCTTCGTGTTACTTGATTGGATACAAGATACAAAATGTAATTTATAATTCACACATTAGCCATTCATCGAGTTTGATATAACGGAATCCCTGTCATCATGTCGAAGTACAAAACGCCTAAGAGAAAATGTCGAAAAGTAGTCCCTCATTGGCGAACGTTTAATGGCTAGCGATTGGTTAGGCCAAACGAGTCACTACAGTTAGGGAGCATGTACTATTAAATGGTTTATTTAGTGGAGTTGTAATAGTAACCTAGAAATGTTACAATTTCTAGTTATTCGTATGGCGTTAGCTCGGGCTTGTTTGGCGAGTAAAAGAAATAAACTGAATACACTATGATGTTGCTAAAATAACACTGATTACATTATAAGTCGTAGTTTCCCGGTCTGACGCAGCAGAGAATAGAAGAGCCGGGTGGATTTTGTATTACAGTCTACTACATAGCTCTTTCTGCCGTACTTGCATGGTCTACGTATGTATGTAGTAATACTCGCTGAACCCCATATTTATTCATCTCGTAGTGGTAGGTAGTAGGTACAGTCATACATTCAACGATACCTATGTATGTAGTACTACTACGTACGTACGTGTTACAGAGACATGAAGCATGCCATTTACACCATATAGGAGGAGGAGGAGGCAAGATCGAACCTTTTAACCTAAAACGGGCATTGTCAAATCAAATCAGACATTATTGGAGCTCCTGGCCTAAATCCGGATACATTTTTAGGAGTGGCAGACGCCCTATTCTTCCCTCAATCTTGTCGTAGAGGATTCCGACCTTCTGAGTGTGCCTGCCCCAGGGAGTCTCCAATAATGAGCGAATTGGTTTGGGGAATTAAAAATGGGGACTTGGATCAGGTCAGGGACATCGTTGAGAAGAAGGTATGATAACGTCAATTGCGATGTATTATTAGTGTTAACGATATTAATTTGGGGATTCCGTAGATAGAGTATTTTGCATTCCGTAGCGTGTCATTTGGTACTATATAAACAAGCCCGCGCTAACGCGGAACAAATATCTACGTCTTCAAATTATTTCTAGTGTACATGTCCCACCAACAAATCAAATGAACCCACGGCCCATGTACCCTAGAAATAATTAGAAGAAGCAGTTATTTGTTCCGCGCGGGCTTGTTTGGCTAGCCAAAGGAAAAATTGTAATCGTTAATGAAACATTTAACGAACAATATTTCACTAGATCAGAGCATACAGAAACTGTCAGCTATTCGGTAACGTTAAAAAAAACAAATACTCACGAAAATACCGTTGGACGGAATATACCACTCCATATACAGTTACTCAAATTTCATCGTTGTTGACCTCTAGTTGCTCCAGTTACCACCGTAGCCCGTGAACACACCTTTCAATAGTCACCTCACTTGATATAAGTACTTCGGGACAAGTTTCTCGATGACCTCCTCTGTGTTATGTGACCTAACTTTAGAGGTTAGGTGGGTAACACATCTTTGGGGTTCATGGTCATAACCGTAGCTCGCGATTAGTAAAAGCCATATCTCTTAAAATTGACAGTTATGCTGCTAACGGACGGCAGGCCCGTACCGACGCTAATACTACCTATATACCTAATATATTAGATAATTCCAGACAGTATTTTTATCAGTGACGTTCCCAGCTTTCAGTTTCGGTAGGTGTTGAAAATTCTGACACCTATACTTCCGCAGGTGACGGAAGAAATTGTTTGAATTTGACCTAGAGAATCCTTTATTACCGTATTCACGTAGTAAAGACGGTTATGTAATTGGTTTGTCCGTCCGTCCATCCGTCAGTCTGTCTGTCCCCTTTCAAATTGCTTCGTTTAAGTCCTACTTAACTGTGTATAATAACAGGATAAGTGCGTCGCTTCGACACGCTCGTTCTACCCGCACCTCCTAAGATCGATTATTATACAACGGAATTTTTGCAACACTTAGCAAGATGCAATTTATCGCTCACTCCATGCTGTATTTCCTCCTATATGCAGCCAAGTCCCGGGAAGCAAAATATTTGACATGGCTCTTTTCACGGGTCACTTCATTAAGCGTGTAACCAGTTTTCAATTGGCGGTTTTATGGGCGATCAAAGCATGTCTGTAACCTAATTATCACACTCAATCTTAATTAAAACCAACAAGAATGACATAGCATATTGCATATAAAAATGCTACTATTGAGAAGCAATGTTACTCATAAGGCTCTAAAATTATAAAACACGAAGCGTGTATATTTTCCTCATTATTACCAGTTATGGGCTTATAAACTAATGAGCAGGTGATAAAGAAACAAAAACAATCCATAAACATATTCGAATGAAAACGAAAGTAATGAGAAGCAGAAGTAATAATTTGGCTCTTTAAATAGTAGCATTCCAAACAGAATTCAATTTTCCAAAACTGATAGAACTGATAACCTTAGTAACATTGTTTAATTTTCTATTTCAGTTCCTTTTCCTGAAAGGTGAGAGTTGTCATGGAAACTGACATTAATTTCTCATTTATTAACGCTTTTTGAGTTAGGTACTGTTTCTTGGAAAAGATAATTGGGTCGTGGCAACACCAACACCATGGCTGTGGCCTACATAAACAATGTATAAAGTAAATATCATTGAGTCATGAAGACAGTTTTCCACCATGTACACTGAGATTTAAGACATCAAATTTGACATTAACGTTAATTCGGTTTCTATCAGTTTATACTGTTTATTTTTGACCATTTCTGGCTTAAAACATGCAAACGTGTTCGAAAAGGCTGGCGATAGTTCGCCGCTGGCATAACTTTTGACAATTGTTGGCTAAAAAATGGCCACGTTTGTGTAAGTTATCGGTTTTTTAAACACCAAAAACACAATGCTGCCATGATTTTAAGGCTTAAGCCATATAGCGATGGTGTGTTCCGGGTTTTACAAATCAGCACCGAAATAATTAACTTATGATTTTCAGGGAATCAATTTAAATGAAGCAGTAGATGGGAGACCGTTAATACATTTTGCAGCGGACTACGGCCAAGTACACGTTATTGAATATCTTGTTGGCAAAGGAGCCAACGTTAATGTAAGTTTTCAGTTTTAAAGAATCATGGATAGGCAGAATCATTTAGACGCCTGTAAACTAATTGAATCAACTAAACTATGCGGCTTCTAGATTTGTCATTGAAAAACAAACACTGTATACCTAAAGGCTATGGTAGATATTTAATTTAGTTGCAGCTAAAAGGCGGAAATGACTGATTCTTCCATTTGTTTACCAGGCTTGTGACAAGCATGGAATCAGTGCACTCTTAGCCGCAATCTGGGAAGGTGAGTACCTACAAAAGTCCTCAGGTTCAGTATTCCTGCATTGCTTCAGGCATGATTTGATGTGAGAATTGTTAATTTGAAGGTCACACGGATTGCGTCAAATTACTTCTACAAAAAGTATGAGGTTTTTAAATATCGTACCGGTTTTGTGCAAACATTTTCATACAATTTAGTATGTTTTAGTTTTATTTGTGTTCATTCAGGGTGCATCACGTGATGGAACAACTCCGGACGGCACTAGCTACGTGGAGGCGGCTGAGAAGGAAGAAATCCGAGCTTTGCTGAGATAAGTCTGATTCGTTGAAGTGGGACTGAGATGTCTAGCTAGAAAGCAAGAAATCACATTTGATCTAATGTAACGGCAAAATAATGGACTGTTTTCTTTTCTCCTAAAATACTTAATGTAATGTCAAGGTTTGTGTATTTTGCCTTAATTGTATTATTTCTTATTCATGGATGACACTTGTCGTAGTGTGCCCAGAGAAGTCGAATTTTGTACTTTTCGTATAATTATGACAATACGATCAGAGGAACTCTAGTTAGTAATTGAACGACGGAGGGAACGAAGTGGACGCGGACTAATAATATTTAATACGGAATAGGCGCGGACGGCTTTTTATAACTGTAAAGTGTAAGCATTATTGTTCTAACTCTCTCAACTAGTCTCTTGATTTACCTTTATATAGAAGGAAAACGAACATGACTCGATCTTTCTTCGCAAACTATTCGGTATTCCTATATTACTGTATAGGTAAATGTGGGTTATAGATAATCATAATAGTTACTCATATTACCTATTATTAACAGCAATAATTATTTTGGTGTCGTATAATTATGCAATAAATTACACGGATTCGTGTTAAGGAGCGCTTCTCAATTCATTTTGATTTTCGTCATTCCGTGCGCATTTATTAATGCAGCTTATACAGTGAGGTTTTTTAACGTGGGACGGTCTGCCGGATTTAATTTTATCCGTCCACATAACCTCGTGCTAAATCAGGTTCATATACGTTTCGGGTAGCCCGACTCCTTTCCTTAATGATTTGCTTACTCCCACTTTAAAAAACCTCACTGTAATGTAAGCATATCTCCGAAAGCTAAGTTATTGTACCTGCAGGATTTGAACAACTCATACAAGTGAAAGTGAACTGAATCACATTTTTATTTATTTTTATTTACGTACTTAAATTTTCTGCAAATTAACCGAATTAGAAACACTCGGGCTGTCCGGTGTCGGGCTAATGCAACTCGAGCGTAGTGAAAATCTCAAGTCCTTGTGCATATTTACATGCATTCTCATATGTACATACATACTAGTACATTAAGTACATATACATACATAGATTAGCTGGGCAAGGTCGACCAAACAACCCTAAATAAGCTTGCTAGAATGCTAGTAGATTTCAGGTGGTTTAGTGGGTCAACTTCAAGCGGTAAATTGCATGGACATGTTCTGGGAGTAGAATGGGAGATGGTGAGCCATATATTGGTATTTTTTCTCGTCTCATTATTAATGACCGTTAGAGCATTTATGGGAACAGTAGGGTATGTCTGTCCGTCTGTCCGTCTGTCTGTCCGTCTGTCTGTCCGTCTGACACCTACTGGAAAACGTAGAAGGGTTCAAATTTGCCGAA
>JAQFZY010001687.1:0-14390 GCA_034696285.1 Hypogastrura burkilli | reverse complement strand
TACAACTGTTTATAGTTTTGTGAGTAATTTAGTATCGTGAAGTACAATAATTCCTTTTGCTTCGCGCAATAAAATCGGACAAAAAATTCGATGTAGATATAATTAATTGGCTTTCAAAATTTTTGGCCCCCCCCTTCACAAATTCCTAGATCCGCCCCTGAGCAGGATCAAATATATTTCCAGCAAACTGAATGCGTATGCGGATGAGTACCCGAATTAGTATCCCAGATGATGCAATAATCCATTCTCTCCTCCTGGCTAGTCCATAGATGGCCTCTCCCGTCCTCCAGACCCATTCAATAGCCACCTTCAATAGTCTCCACTTATAAAATAGAACAGCGGCTACAAAGTATAACAAAATTTAGTTTCACTATAAAATAAAACATTGGTGTGAATTTATGTCTAAACTTAGGTGCAAGGAACATAATTTAAATAAAAACAAAAACACATGTGACACAGATTAATAAAACGGCGATTTTGCTTTTAGACTTCTACGCGCGCGTATTGGAGAACCAAATGTTTCAATCACAGGGTTAGAGTATAGTCTACGGGTCCTAGGCGGGCGAATCGGTGCTCGGTCATGCAGAGGGAAAGAGTAAAAAAACTCTTCGCCACCTGCATTTGCATTTGACTGGTCAGCACCCTGGTCCACATCATGCATAAGGCACATTCCCAACATCGAATCAATCCAGAACGATAAAAATACAAAAGTATCATTGTCATGCACACTAAGGCAAAACGCCAACATTAGTTTTAAAATGGAAAAGTTGTATACATTAGTACTATATAGTGTGAAATACTTACAAACAAGAGCCAGAAATACCGAAAATACATAAAAGGGACGTATCCTTCTGTAGCCGAGAGGAACCGTGCACAGACTGCTAAATTCAGTGCATCAACCCAGTATGTCCAATTTCCAGTAGAAAAACTCGTTCCTGGAAAACTAATGGGCAGCCAGTCCAAAGAAGCGGCCCAATTCCAATATTTGGACAAACATTCACGACATACTAAATCCATAGCCGGAGACGTACTTTAAATAAATAAAAGATAAGTGACTTCAGTACTCTTGTTTGTGTGTGTGAAACTGTAACTAAAGTTAATTGCAAAAGACGAATTAATTTAGAATAATATACCTTCTATTTTCCACTTGCTTAATTATGACTTCTGACTGCCTTGCCTTCCGTATTTGAAATAACTTTGTTTCTTTGTAAATACGATTCAATCTTCTGGAGCCTTTGCTGCCGTATGACACCTCGTAACCATTTGGATCATCTTGTTTCCGCTCGTGTCAAGTTTATAGTCGTAAAATTCGATACGCTACCGCGTACCCAGTGTAGAATCTTCCATACCGAAATATAGGCAGACGCCGAGGCTTTTATTATAAGAGCATGCGAGTGTAGGCTCAGGCAATAGTATCTCCAATGTAAATACACTCGTCTCTACGCTCATTAAATGGATGGGTTTTGGATTGTAGCCTAGATGTGGCGCCCGTGGAGTACGTTTTTGGAATGTCTACGGTATTGACTAAATATGACAATTCATGCAGCTTATTAAGTAGCGTACTTAATATTTAAATTTGTAGCATATGCTAATTAACTTAAATACGTGTAATAGTGTAGCATAGGTTGCTTAGGTCTGTCGTTTCCATGCAATGTTTTAATTAAAATATTCAATTTGAGGCCTTCCTTCCAACTCAAGTCATTCAAAATATTTTTTGACATAGCTACTGAAACAGCTAGAATAATAGATATACAGCCTCAAGTTTTTAATTACACGGCATACATTTTGCATCGAATATCATGAACAACAATGGCATCTTAATCATATGACATTACTCCTTAGGCTTAGCTCTGTACTTAGCATGTGCAAGAATGTAATTTAATCGAAGGTCAAGTCAAATTTGGGTCTTCCTGCCCTTTCAAATCATTCGGTAACAAGAATTCGTCTAAGCCATAAATATCAAAACCGCTATATTTGTACATATAATGCTTCGAGTTATTAATTACAAGAGATACATCTTTCCAAAAAATATTCCAGTGGCACCAAAAAACAATAGCATGATAATAATATTTTACTACACATAATGCTTGAATAGCTTCCGTGACAAACTGGGACGGAGAAGCGTTACCTGAATTACTGTACTGCAAGGTTGTAAATTTGTGTCAAGAACGTCCAGCTCGAACAGTTTCCGTTTAACAGCACGGATACGGCATGGAGCAGATGGAGAATGTTCAATCCGTTCCGGAAAAATATTTTTCTCACCCAGTTCATGTTCCGGATTAGGTTTCTCGTCTAAGGAGCAACTTTGCACTACTTCCGGTTTTAGTATCCGAATAGCTCAACGGAATGATGGCTTGTCAGCGTCTGCTACTTGAGGGCTGTAACCAGCATAACTGATTGGAATATGGCGTACGGCCAGTTCTGGATTTTTTAAGAGCTGAACGTTGGCTGTAAGCTGTGAATTATTCATTTATTTTTTGGAATTAAAAGTAAACGCCATTCTATTTAATAATAATTTCCTTTGTTAAGAAAACTTGCTCAACTGACCTCCATGCAGCGGCTGTTGATCGCCTCTCTTCGTTTAAGTAGACCATTGTGTCGGCTCGTCTCGCTTTGCGCAATTTAGGGATGGATGGGAGAATGTTATAATTATAACACTTGTTACTGGTGAATTTCCATGGTAAACAGGCCCGGATTTTTGCATTATAGAATCGTGCTGGAATAGTACATTCTGACTACAAATCCAAAAAATTAAGAAGTAGTTCAATGTTTGTGTTGAAGAAGTTGATCCCATCCCACACGATCCTATCGTGCTACGATTTCAGACCTCGAAGGTCTTCAAATAACGTAACCGTAAGATGGCACTTGAAATTTGCACGAGCAAATGAAGACTTGCCGGTCTCTAGAAAAAATTAACGTCAAAAATTATCTATGGCTTATTTGTATTAAGAAATTTTGGACAAAACATCAACACAACAAAAAAATAACAACAAAACGTACCCATGTGACCAGTGGTGAAAATAGATTTGGTTCTCAGTTCATCTTTGGTTGCAAAAACACCCACAAAGTCTTCCGTTTTGTATTTGGGAGATTTTAACTGCGGGAAGTGCTCATCGTAGTAATCAGTCAGCCGCTGCCTGTGAGAAAGCAGTAGGGAAAATTTGAGGTCATCAACCAGTGACAGTGCCTCTTTAGTACTGTGTGCATAAGTTTTAATATGCTTAATTACCGCATCCTACAATTAAGAATATTTCATAAATTATAAAATAATAATTATTATAAATTAATAATTACAAATCTCAAGTATTTACCTCATATTTATAGGTTAGAATTGGTGATTTCTAGACCCCCTCCTTTGTGACGCACATGTAACGCAAAGTCCAACCCCCCCCCATGTGACGCGTACATAACGCTGTTATGTACTCTCGGTGACAAAAAGTGAATAACCTGCAAACCCTATTTTCTAGTCGCCTCAGGATAAATTTAAATCTGTTCAGGTGTAACACAGGCTTCTGTGTTCCATGTGCATTGTCAAGTAGAATCATAATATTATTATTAGTTGGAATGGTAAAAATCATATAGTATACAGATTGATAAATTTCTAACTAAATATGATATAGTATTCAAACATTAGGATACGTAGTCTGGCTCGTCAACGTTTCATGAGGGCATGAACTTTTAAGGCGAAAGTAAGTCTAATTGGGTTTTGTCGGACTCTTATGGTTACTAATTAGCTGAATTTCCTGAAATTGTCAACAGGATAATTGCCCATTCACCGCTTGTTTGAATACAAGTAAATTAAGTGAATTGTTGTAAAAATCTAAGGAGTATAAATACTCCACAGTTTTTAGCCATATTAAGCTCAGTCACATTTTGTACTTTAGCACAAACCGTTACTCTGCTAAAGTAAACCAAACTCTCACAATTGTTAAAAGTCGCTATTGTCTCAGTCTTCGATCTTTCTTTGTTCGAGCCCGTAGTCATTCTGGTCCTTGTCATTTGTTCAACTTGTCGTCACTTGGTCAACTCTTGTCAACTGACTTCGTCAAATTGACATTGTCTCGTCCCTAACGGATCCTTAAAAAATGCTTAGCATTTCATAATCTAGTCATATGAACCACAATTTTAATTGACCGACTCATATTTGAACGTAAAAATTAGTTTTAAAGACATAGTAGACTAACATCTATTTTTGTAGTAACGTTAGTTCCAAAGTTATATGCTGAACAAACCCAGTAGAACAGTCATATAAGATGGTTCAAGAAATAGGTTTTGAGGAAAAAGATAGTGAATGTACATCAAAATCTTGTTGTAGTTTGTTTAAATCTACATGTACGACAGACTCTTTCCAGAGCAGCCTATTTTATATTATAACCACAAAACCCTAAATGAGGCCCTGATACAATGTTAACAGATACAAAAACTAGTAAGTTTAAAAATAAATTATGTGCGAGTGTATTTTAGAGCATTTTATCTGTGACATCACGCAAAGAGAACCCCCCCCTCCACCTTCCCACGTAACGACGCCGTAACGCATCTTGGAAATCCCCTCCCTCCCATATGTAACGCTGTCCTAACGCAAACCATAAACCCCCTCACTTCCTTATGTGCGTTACGTAATTAAAGTATGGCCAATTAGTTACCTGGCTTAACTGTCCCGTTTTGCAGTTCCGAGCTGGCGACGATGGGGTCACTTGAAGAACACGATTTTTATCCCTTGTGACCAAGAAGACGGATCCCTCTCGTGAGGAAAGATTTTGATGTCCAAAGTTCACGGGTCTCTCATCGTATATCCACGCAGTCACGAGGCAGTAGCTGTCTAACTGTAGCCCTCTTCATCGTTCGATCAAATGTCATCCAACCTTGCCAAATATTATTTAAAATATTTATATTTTAAATATTTTCTTATTTGACAATAATGAGTATGCACACTAGTTATTAGAAAATTAGCGTACCTTTCTAGTATATGCGTCCCTCCGCGTCCAGTGGGAATAAAGCACATTGAAGTAGCTTCAGTTTACTCCATGGTGTTACGCTTGTCCTGTTAAGACATGCCGATGGGTGCCACTGTGGGTTTTCCACAAGGAACCACCAACCTCGCACCTGTTTGGTCACAGGGGTCCAACTGATAATAGGCGTTCCATCCGTCATAAGTGTCCTCTTCTTGACGCTGCGGGTCTCCCAGTCCGTAATATTTGGCTTATATTCCGGTTAATCGGAGTCCACGCCTGCCTTCTATCTGTTGAGAAGCTCCGCTGTTTTTTTTAAAATAGTCCTCACCAGGGATCATTGAACAAGAAGAATAGGTGGTCGAGGTTGACATTTCCGTCTAGTCGGCCTTGTTCAAGGTCACTTGGTCAGACCAATTTTTTTTTACTTCTTTTAGTTTTTCGTAGACGAAACGCCGGCTCTCGTGTCACAGGCTGACCATCTATCCCCCTTTGCAAGGGATTATCTCCCCCGCTCCCCCTCGATATTCGAAGGGGGATAGGATTATCCCCGTTTTCAATCGAATTATATTCTTTGATTAAAAAAATTAGTGCACAGCGCATAGAGAAACACAAAGCGTAGAGTATGTGCGCAGCCCAAGTCATAAGTCAATACTGTTACATTTGGCTCCAGCGAGTGAGAGAAATGTTAGACGGTATGTACATAAATATATTCAGTTCTAAAACAAAACCGCTTTCAAAAACATAGATGTGGCTATGGAATTCAATTACCGATCGGTAATGAGTTTTCGGTAATCGATAAATTCGGTAATTTAGGCGTCGCTAATTTGTAATTTTTACCGAAATTCCAAGTTGAAATAGTTATGTCCTCAGCCGAATTTACTCTAAAAAGTTTTAAGTTTTATTGTCATTTTGAATGTTTCCGCAGTAAACTTGTAAAGGAAGTGGTTTGTAACGCTACATATTAAATAAATCGTACAACAATTAATAATTATGCGTAAATTTGCCTGAACGAACGGAGTAAATTTGTAGGAAATATAAATTTTATTTACATTATTACGCTTTCCTGGTGTGTGTATCCTTAAACTATATGTAATCATAACAGTTTATTTCACTGTCCCTCTGTTTGATTTTGGAAATGAATTATTATAAAGCAAATATGATCAAGTGTCGTAGTTAGAGTGGAGTCGAATTTGGTTACCGCTGCTGTGTTATGTAACCGTTTGCTGAAAATAATCAACAATGGTGTATTAAGAAATCTTCAAATGTGTGTAGTATCAGGGTATGGTCAAGTATAATGCACAATAACTGTTGGATAGTTAAAGAGCCCAAAATCGATGAATTATGACCTTAGCCGGTAATGTGCTTGGAGAAAGTCATCGAGCTTCGCAAAAATGTCGATATTGTACTTCAAAAGAGTGTCGATAACATTTGTCTGGATTGCATGATTAAGGTTTGAGTAGTTAAGTAGTACCATCAACTCGTGAGTCTTCTTAGCAGCGGTATAGTTGAGTATCCTCCGCTCTCGAGTACAACTGATAGGAGCGGACCAATTTCATTTAATATAAAAGGGAATGACGTACACTATATTGATCTGAGCCAGACAACACTCTATCTTCGATAGAGTGCTGTGCCGAGTAAGAAGTTTGGCTGATAAAGATATGCCAAAACATAACGTTGCTAGAGTTTCATCTGTCAACAACTTAACAACTTACTTCACTCGTTGTTTCAGCAGTGTTCAGTTTATTTGAACGAGTCTCAAATCACACCAGCGACATCTCTCTATCCATATCGTGCCGATATTAAGGCACTACTTGCAAATGGTGGAGACTACAAGGACACACAGGCTAGGTCTGCACTGTACATTCGGGATTCAAGTGTTACAGACTTCGACGACGAGGGGTTCAAGGCTCGTGCGAATGTAATCAACGAAAAGAAAACATTTGATTTAATTTAGTGACCATTTGTTGACATTTGTAATCAGACAAGATACCTGATTCCTGGATTTGACGGACGCTTCTCCTTCTTTCATCAATCCAATGATGTGTTTTTATACATTCGGATCCGCAAATAAACCCACTTGTGCACTGTAACAATTCGGACGCAAGATTATTGGTGCAAAAGCATACATTGCTCCTAGATATACTGAACCAACACTTAACACTATTGAAGTCTGCCTATCCAGTCTGCTATCCTCTGAGGAGAGTTGAGATGAAAACGTATACGCTAGCAGTTGGAGCAATTACAAATGCGAATGAAAACTTAATTACGGGTATTCGTCTTGATCGTCTTGTGATTGGCCTTTGTACGAGCTCACCTTTGAACGGCTGACTAACAACCAGTCCATTAGACTTTACTGACTTTGGACTCTGAAATTATTGTTTCGGCAAACGGAGATCAAATTTACTCTCTAAATTTTGAGTTAAACGTGAATGAATGTCGTACTTGTGAAGTGTATTATAACTTGTACAATGCCCTAGGTTTGTCTGGAACAAATGAATGACCTGATATTTCTTTGGATCAGTTTACCCATGACAAAATGTTATTTATTTATAATCTTCGACACATTAATGATGGTACTTGTCTCCCCCGATACGGGAATATAAAAATCGAGCTAAAAATCCGAGCAGCCATAGCAAATGCTCTGAACGTTTTGGTGCATGCTGACTCTCAGTCGACCCTCTACATTGATAACAAAAAGACCGTTTATTTCAAACAGATTTCGTTTACATTAGCTAAGGATAAGTAGGGGGTAAATTCCATCATTTTATCGATTTCCCAAAACTTTCCACCCTGCCGCATCTTGTATCTTTGTGACAATAGTCCAGTTTCTTCGGCTCAGACAGAGTGTGGATTTGTTGATTGTGAATTGTGACTTAGAGTTAGTTTGATATGTACTCTCATTCCCGTTCCTATTTGTATGTACGTTGCTTATTGTATGTACTACATTTAATAAGGCATATGACATTCAATGTGACTTACTCTTACATCTGGTGTTCAGAACTTGGAACTATGCTCTCTCGTTTATTTCATTTTTCGTCCACTCTCTTTTAAGGATGGCGCTTTAGGCTGTATCTCCCTAAGTTAGAGCACGTAGTATCTACTATGTAGTATTCTGAGAGTGAATGAAGGTTTGTTTACATTTTGGCTAGATTGTTTTTTGCCCATCCCGTTTCACTCGATTCAATTGGACACACGGATACGTACGTGTAATCAGAATCAGGTTGTAGCTATTCAGCCTGTAGTTGAGGCTAAAATTTCTGTGCTCCATCTCTACCTGTTGTTGTGTTTTGATTTGTACGATGGGCTCAGGTATTTCCCACTCTAATGCTTGGCTCCAAATTATTTAAATTCGAATATAATAATTTAAGTGGTCCCACTCCAAATGTTAAATTACTGTAGAAAGTCTTTTTGACTTTTAGTTGCGTGTCAGCCCAATCCAAACGTGTGTGGTTGCCGGTTGTGCCTTCTATGAGGCGGACAACGGGACCAGGATTTATGTGGATCCGTATGTCAAGGTTCCTGGAGACTGGCTGGAATTAATTTTTCCGCCTAGTGTGGAACTGTGTCTACCGCTGCCGACGTCAGGTCCTGTCATACATGTGGCCAGTGCTTGGTGGATGGTGTCCACAATTGTATTGTTAATATTCCGTGAGTTGATTTTTTGATAATTAATTTATAATACTGACTTAGTGTGATGTCGTGTTAAAGGAACTGGATACTAATACTAGCGTATTCATGTTTTTGTAGATCCTGTCCCTGCACTTCCTGTTCAGGAGAGGCTGCTTGTACTTATTCACTGTCTCCTCGCTCTGTTTGGACCAACTCTTGTCAATGCCCGTATCGCGTTTTCTGCATGGCTGCAAAATCTGATGCAAAACGAATTTGCAAGATTTGGCCAACTCGGGCAGCATTTGTCCCGACTTAGCACTTATAGTGTTAGTGTCATATATAATCCGCCTGAATGGAAGAATTGGAACACTAAACTCTAGTTCACAAGAAAGAAACAGCAGCGACTGCACTGTTAATAATAGGGGTAAGCAACTATACACTAAAATTATCGAGTCGGGTCTGTATATTGCTAATGGTTATTTAAATGGCGATGAAAATGGTGCTACCACTTTCATATCTGATTCAGTAAATGGTTGTAGTGTAGTTGACCTGTTGTTGTACTCGCCGTCCTCCACTCCGTTAATCAAGAATCTAGAGGTTTTCGACTTCCCTCATTCTGATCACTTTCCTCTGTCAGTGTCCTTAAACATTCCTAACCCACACACAGAAGATACTCAGACTCTGTCTAAGAGGAAGATTGTGATTCCGGCAGACAGGAATGTCGGTCGAAGTCTTGCCCAAAAACTAGGGAGTGGTCTTTTTCGCCTCCCTCCAGTATGCGACGTCGACTCCGCCTACGTTAACCTCTTGCAAGTTATTTTCAGCGCCTGCTCTGAGTTGAAACTCGTCAGGGAGACGAGAATCAACACTAACTCGCGTCTTTGGTTTGATAAAGCATGCAGTCAACTTAAGCACCAAGTAAATTCCATGTTGAGGCATCTCCGCAGGAATAATGACTCATCCGTACACTTATACTATGAATAGAGGTTCCGGGCCACCAATAAGCTGTACAATGACGTAATCGCTGAGATAAGAAGGAGCAATATTTTTCAACTAAACAACAGATCACAAAAACGGTAATTCCTTCTGGTCTGCGTTTAAGAGCCTAAAACCGTCTAATATTGTTCAGAATCCTATCAACAAAGCGGATTGGTACGAACACTACAGCAGGGTATTCTCCATACCGACAAGTTATAAGGTCATCCCTATTGAAGTGCCAACAAATTACCAGTCTGACCCGATCCTGGACAAGAAATTTGACGTATTTGAAGTGAAGATGGCTACGAAAAAATTAAAGCAAAAGAAGGCAGCGATCTAATTCCAAACGAGGTCTGGAGACTTGGTACAGCCCCGCAACTGCTCACGTTGTGTACACTGTTCCAATCGTGCTTCTCTACAGGTCGGGTTCCGATTGATTGGTGCGAAGCCATTATCTGTCCGTTACACAAAAAGGGCCTCCACAGTGTAGCGTCAAATTACAGACCAATCTTGCTGCTCAACACAGTCTTGAAACTCTTCTTTTCAGTTCTTACGGCACTTCTTAATTACTGGATAAAAGTGAAGAGCAAAATCTCCCAGTTTCAAGCTGGATTTCAGAAGAATAGAAGCTGCCTCGACCAGATCTTCATTCTGAACTCGTTAATTCAAAGGCAATTACTTAAGAAAATGAAACTATATGCCTGCTTCATCTGTCCTAGGCATTTGACACTCCGGACCACAATAAGCTCTTGGAAGTTTTCATTGATATTGGAGTTTCCGCAAAATTCGTGCGAGTCTTCACGTTTATTTACGAAATGGCTTACGCAACAGTAACTACCGCTGAAGGGCTAACTGACCCTATAAATGTATAGAAGGGAGTACTGCAAGGCGAATCAGCCAGCCCAACTATCTTCAACCTCTTCATGAAAGGAATTGTAAATGCCCTTCACTCATCATGGGTCGCTGGTATCCAAATTGGTAGCATTGTGGTACACATTTTGCTCTTTGCGGACGATATGGTCATCGTTGGGGTTTCAAAAGAAAATCTGCAGCTTAAGATTGATGTTGCAGCAAGATTCCTAAGGGCCAGGGGTCTAAATATCAAACTGGAGAAAACAAAGGTAGTTGTCTTTCGCCGAGCTGGTCCCATAGGCCGGAATGACAGTTTTCACTGGAACCGAAGGTAAATCGAAGTAGTTTCTGAATATACTTACTTAGGAGTACCTTTTTCATGCTTTGGGAAGTTTGACCGAGCAGCCGGAGACTTCGTGCACAATGGCCTGGCTTGGGTATTATCCGTGCTGAAGCGAACGATGGTTTTCAATATCCTGCCTATTAATCAGCTTTTCGACTCCATTGTGAAATCTACAACACTATACGGAGCTGGAATCTGGGGTCTAAACCAAGGTTAAACTTTGGAACGGGTCCAGCAACACTTCTACAAACGGATCCTCAAACTGCTCTTCTGTACCCCGAAGTACTTCCTACGTCTTGAGACAGGCCGTTCTCCTCTTGCTGTGGAAGTCCTGAAGTTGGGACTAGCTATGCTGGCTCGAATCCTTAACTCTAAACCTGATTCCATATTGTACCAATCATTTCTCACCCTTAAGAAAACCTCCTCCCTTCATCCCAATAGAGACTATAGCTGGTGTTTGCAAATGAAAGACATATTACGTAGCTTAGATTTTAAGCATATCTGGAAAAATAATTCTGCCAAGATTTTGTATATTTATAGGGACCAGATCTTGAAAAAGCAGAGACAGAACCTCGGCGTCAACGACCTAATCCTGGCGCAGCAATCAACGTCCCTACCCCACTATAGAAGTATTATTAACGGAATAAGCATTAAGTCTTATCTTATGGGGAATTTTCCTTCGTACTTGGTAACCCGTATAGTATTAGTGGTAACCTAATAGTCGTAGTGTGGTAACCTCAAATCAGGCTTAATTACTCTACTATTTTTAATATTGGGAAGTGGCACAATTTTGGCTCCATTATCGTTTCTCAGTGCAGCTTCTGTGATGAACGCGAGTCGTTTCTTCACCTCTTTAGTTGCGTTCATTATTCAAAATTGAAAGCTAAGTTTTTGTCACCAAACTCTGATTTTGACCCTCTTAAATTAGTTAAGAATAATGTTAAGTTAACTGACATAAGAAATTTGTATTATTTTATTACATCTGCAATTAAGTTAAGGTCCACCGTACTGTAATGTTCGGATCTGTATGAATTGTACGCTACTTTACTTGATTAGGCTGCGGCCATGTCAATAAATCCTATGATGATGATATATAATCTAGGTAACTACTACATAGTAGTTCGAACCGAGTTATAATTTATTGCCTCGAGTACGAGCGTTTATCTACTTTTTTATTTGCAATCGAACCCGACCAGATCCTGTGCCTGCAGAAGTTCCGGCGGAAGTGCCTGCCGTAGTAGCTATTCGAGGATCCGGACACTACGTTACACGCTCCGGTCGACTTGTCCGCCCACACGCTCGTTATTCAATAAACTTAAAGCCGTATCCACCCTGCTTGATCTAAGTTATGTTTGTGTAACTTAGATTTAATTATTCAACAATAAACAAACCTGGGAATGCATCTTTTTATCAAACACGTATTCCTATTTATTACAGACAAAAGTGTTGAGACTAATGGAATGAGAATTGTGTTAAAATACTACAAAGTTGCAGTCTTAGTTTAATTATTAGTAGAATATACTGTATTGGCATCAACACAGCAAATGGTAATGTATTATAGTATATTATGTCATAAAGTACTGGGGTAAGAACACATTCTCAAACAACACAAAAACGTTACATTTTCCTGACTGAGGTCCAGAAAAAAAAAAATTTCAATTTTCAAAAACAGCCAAACCAATTTTCTTGTATTGGGAGATAATTTTTAATATTTTTCTCAACGTGTCCACGAAGGCTCCCGCCTAAGGAAGCGTCATGCGAATCTGTTGAGCGACAAATAACAGTAAAATCATCCAGTGACAGTCATAAGACGCAATTGTCGTGTAAAATAATTTACTACTGCCTGCATATTACTACCTTATGTCCAAGAAAATCCGGGAATTTCTTGGAACTTCGTACTTGATGTAGCAGGCGTATACATTTATTGGCTGCCAAATAAAGCGCGCACGAAATTTCCCTAAAATAAAAGCATACATTAGTTACAACTATACTTTCTAATATATTTATTATGCACCTGATGATGTGTAGAAAGCTGAATCGTCAAACCAGAAATCCAATGTTTTCGGATTCTGAGCCTTAAAGTTCCGCAAGTTTTCAGGTTTGTAGAGCGGTTTTTTGGCAGCGATTCCAACTTTAATCTCATCTATTTGAGCGGTGACGGTGTCAATTACTTCATCTATTTCAGAAAGTGCAAGTTCCACGATGCTAGCGGCAAACTCTTCACAGTTCTTCTTATACACATACACTCTCCACATCTGCAATATATAACGAATATGTACATGAAGTCGATAAGTGATTTTATTACTTACTTACGTTTGTGTATCTACAGTAGCCAATCCTCATTCTAATCTGGCTGACACCTACGGTCCTGATCATCCCAGGCTCCGAACAAAATGAATCCTCATCGTCCCGGTCTAATTCTTTCCTCATGGTTTTCTCCATAAATTCCATCTTTTCAGCCTCAATTTCACCTACGACTACTTTCATCTCCTCGTCAAAACGGCGGTCCTGGATTTGTTCTTCGTCCGCAATTCTACCACAGATTAGGTTAAATGTAGTCCTTTTTTTGGCTGGAGCGATGGGTCCTAGTTCAGCAGTTGTACCTACAAATAAGTCAAGTCTTGTGTCTCGCGCGGGGTTAAAACTTATGATTGGAGTAAGAGTTTGAGTTGAGAGTTGAAGAGAGAATGAAAGTTACTTTCACTCGCGAATTGAATTTCTTAGAAAACCATTCACAATGCTCCTTACTACGCAATCGTAGATACTTCATATATATATTTTAGCTCCATTAAATGAAGTCGATAATTCCCAGCTTGGACAATATATTGTATGGAAGGGTTCGTATTCTTATCATAAAATAATAGCGTTCGCTTTGTGACTGACCAACTTCTCCCTCGTATGAAAGTATAAGCGTAGATATACATAGTTTATATAATAATACAATTTCATCCGGACCTAAAGTATCTGCGTAGAATGGAAATTCAAGTTTGATCTCCATAGGTTATTTTGGCTGTCCATATATAAAAAAGACACAAAGCCTCAAGAACAGAGTAAGAAAAGTCGTAATTTCGAAGTGCTAGTGTTCTAAACTATTGAAAGATGAAGCGAGGATTTTCAGGAAAAAAGAAGGCCAAGAAGCTAAAAGTGAGAAACATTTACCACGACTTCATTAGCGAGGCCAAGGCTACCCACCCTATCCATCGAGTTCTAAATAAGGTCGACCCTCTCACTTTTAATGCTAAACAGCAAAAGGCCTACACTATCGTTCGTGAACATATACAAAATGGAGAAATCGAACCTCTACGCCTAATAATTTCAGGTGTCGGTGGAACCGGTGAGTACTGTCATTCTAATTTCGAACGATATATACCAAGCCTTACCGTTTTACGTTTAGTTTATATTGACATCAAACTGGTCCCGATATAAATTCGTAATTTACAGGCAATAGTCATTTGTATAAGTGAAAGAGGACAATGTAGGTCAGGCAGACTGTAATAGTTAGAGCTATCCATAGTCGAAGGACCCTCAACCGACCAAGCCGAGGTTTCCCTCTAGGTCTGTTGAGTAAAGATGCATAAGGGATCAGGCATCAGGTTTTTGTATGAGTTTTCTCCAACTAAATGACAACATAAGCAGAGACGGAGGTATGCACCACG
>JAQFZY010001686.1:0-14392 GCA_034696285.1 Hypogastrura burkilli | reverse complement strand
TTTTTCATAATTGAAGTGCATTTAATGATTTTATTTTAAAGCGCAAGGCCAGACTCCTTTATTTATAGTCCGAGTATGGCATTTCGTAGTTATTTCGGTTCAAGTTCCGAAAACTCGGCAGAGTCTTCCTCCTCACTCGAAGTCATCAAATTCGAAGGACGGAACCTGAGGCTCACCAAACTCATTGCAGAAGGTTTACCATTTTAAATATTGAAAATCATGTTCAGTACTCAACTCTTGAGCTTACAATGAACCTAACGCGTATCGACGGGGTTTGTTATACTCATTACTTATATGAATACATCTACATAGGCGGGTTTTCGTACGTGTACTTGGGAGACTGGGGTCAGCAGACAGTTGCAGTCAAGGTAAACATTCATGAACAATTAAAGCCAAGACACTTGGAATTGGGACTTGGAAAAGGTTTGCAATATTCATCAACTGTTTTTTAACGATTTGCCCATACAGAAAATGTTGACGCCAGACAAGACGGCGGCCCAAGAGGTTGCAGACGAGATTGACCTACTTAGCCGCCTCGATCATCGGAACATTGTTAAGCTCCTTGGGGTCAAGACGAGTAATGTTGAGAACTATATAATCATGGAGTATTGCTGTCCCTTGCCGAAAACTGAAGGGAATGAGCCCTTGGTTGCCAATGTGTTCCGGCAGTGTTGCAGCGGGGTCGAGTATATGCATAATTTAGGAATTGCACATCGAGATGTAAAGGTATTCCGTGGTCATTCAAATGGAATCCAACTCCCACCAGTACCAAATATCTTATAGTCTAATTGGAATTGTTTGCTCGGCTTTTACAGTTGGAAAACTTTTTAGTTGGTGCTGATGGATTTGTAAAATTGGTTGACTTCGGCTCTGCTACAAGGGAAATAATTAAACCAAATATAGATTGGAACGCAACGCAACGTGGGATTGTGGAGGAGAAGGTGGCTGCGAAAACCACGCCAATGTATGTCAATCGGCCAACAATTAATATAAAGATAACTCATACTCAAATCTTCAGCTTTTGAAAGATATTATTTTCTTATACCTTGTCCCAGGTACCGCTCACCCGAACTCTTGGATCTTTGGCAAAACTACCAAATTGATACTCGAGTTGACATGTGGGCCCTAGGCTGTTTACTTTACTTACTTAATTACGGAACGCATCCTTTCCCGGACTCGAATAAACTTGCAATTATCAACTCGAAATATATTATGAAGAGCGAGGATTATTTTACTTCAGTTATTCGTAAGTCGTGAATACGTGTCATTTTGAGCCGTCCGTTTTATATTTCTTATTGTTAATAAAGACTAAGTCATTCACATTTTATTTAGGCGGCCTGCTGCAAGTCAATCCAGATGATCGATGGAACTTTGAATTAGTATTCAATCACCTGGAGGGCACTAGCATTGCAAAATTAGAATTTAAAAAGCCAGTGGCTTCTTCGGTACCAGAAACTAGTAGGAAAGAGGAGAAAAGCCTCTTCAGTTCTTTAAGAGGTAAGAATATAAGATGATAAAAGTAGTTTACCGTACTTACATGAAACTAATTGTCTGTTTCAATCCATTAGGTGGTGCAGAGTCCCTGTTTAAAAACATTAAGGAGAATATTCGAGAAATGACAGCTGAGATCCCTTCGGCTGTACCACCCGGTCGACCGGCAGAGCCGCCTTCGATCCAACCGCATCTCGCTGGGAACGGGCAGGGTTCCAGCCTGCCACCTCCTAGGCCACCAAAACCGGCCGCTCCTCCGTCTTCAAGACAACTACCTACCATTCCACCGCAGGATATTCCGGGCACTCCGCCTCGAGTCAATAGGCACAGTCCACTGGAAGACGAACTAATGTCAGCGTTCATGGAGGAGGAAGCCTCGAGGGAAAACTCGCAATCCGGTGTTCCCGATCCGGTGAACACAGAGGCTGTTGATGTGCTATTGGATTTTGGTGATACTCCGGCGTCAAGGCCTCAAGTAGCAGCATCCAACAATCTAAGTGGCCCTTCCGTCGACTTACTCGCCGACTTGTTTGGAACAACGACTATGAATTCTGGGCCTTCGCTTCAACCAGAACTTAAGCCCAACTCAGTCCCACCATCCGCAACGGTTCTGGGTTCAGTCCCAGCAGTATCCGTACCCGCGTCGGGCTCAATCCCAATCGCCACACAGTCAAAGAACATTTTAGATGATCTGGATCTCTTCGGAAATGATATTACTAGCACGGTAAGCGTAACTGGAAAGTTATCTTGAACAAAGTAATTAATTGATTTGGACTTTACTTAGATTCCCTCGAGTTCCTCCTTTACGTCTCTTTCTCAACTCAAACCCGAGCGGATTGTCAAGAACGTCTCAACTCCCAACCTCACAGACCTTCTTTCAGAGAAGGAGAAGCAGCCGCCGACTTTTATTCCGCCGAACAGCAAGCCCAATTACAGCCGGACCGCTTTTGAGCCCCAAGACAAGGCCCAAGATCCGCTGAAGAAGAGTAACTTGAATGATGTGTTTGGGGAGTTCCTCAAATCCGAAGGGTTTAATGTCAACTCGAGCTCCAAGAATCAAACTATTCAAGAGATGAGGAGGCAGGAGATGGCCAATACTATGGATCCTATTTCTCTTAAGGTGAGCTCCGGAGATGCTCATTTTGTAAGAAGAAAGGGAGGCATTATTACGATGTAGTAGACAGCATTTAATCCGTTTATGCTCTCTTTCCTATTATAGATCTCGGATTGGAAAGAAGGAAAAACCAAGAATATTCGAGCCCTTCTCTCAAGTCTTCATACGATTACCTGGCCGGGCTGTCACTGGGAAGAAATTAGTATGGCCCAGATGATTACGCCGGCTCAGGTCAAGAAGTCCTATCGAAAGGCCTGCCTCGCAATTCACCCAGACAAGCTGATGGGGAGTGAGTACGAGGATTTAGCTAAGGCTATTTTTATGGAACTGAATGAGGCCTGGTCCGGCTTTGAGGAGATTAAGTAATAAATTAAAGTAAACTTATGAACTTCAATCAAGTAATCATCATGCTGATACCTGTGTTGTATTGTAATTAGTGTCACCAAGCTGCACTTAGCATCATTTAATCCAACGAAGATTTTGTAATTCGTAATTGGGGTTACCATGAAGTCTTATCGAGAAGGCTTCAAACTTTATTTTGAAGTTTGGGATATGTTTTAGAAGTTCAGGAACAGTGGCGTGAATTTCATTTCTAACTAATAAGTAGGTACCTACCGATCCCGACTCATTCCCAACGTCTACAGTAGTAGTTCCACTCTTTCGAAATTACTTAAAACTCAAATTAACCATGGAAGCAAAGTCAATTGTTAAACTCGACTCTAGAAGTAGTGTCATTGAGGTGCCGGATGTCATAAATGAAGAAGACGGCTTGAATTTCCAAGTAAGACACCGTATAATTCATTCAATATTTTTCCCAGGTTCGCCACAACTTCTGGTTGAACTAATGGTATTTATGACCCTTGCCTGTAATAGGTTCACGGAGGACGGGTACACGGGCCAGTCCGTCCTACCAGACCAACTACCTACTACGGCATGGCTGGCACTCTGGCCGGAATCCTAATTACAAATGCCATCTCTGTCTCCTCCTTCTTCATTGGGATCATCTATTTGGGGAAGGAGAATTGTCCCGCCGAGCCATTACTTCAGCCGCTTTTGGTCTTGGGCGGGATGCTTGGGCTCCTCATAAGCGCTATGGAGGGCTGCTGCTGGGGCCGGGCGAAAATTGAGTGGGAAGATGAAAAGCCCTGTTGTTTGTGTCGAGTGATGACGGTCGTGGTGAGCATTTGTAAGACTGGAGCTTTCCTCTACTTCACTGTCCTCGTCATCCACCTCTGGTCCAGGGCCGAACTCCAGCGTCCACCTAAGCATGGAGATGCCTATTGCAATCCAACGCTGTTCTATTTCTCCCTGACTCAAATCATGATTGTTGTTACTTTTATTCTCCTCTATTTCTTCTTCCATTGTCTCACTCCCCTTTGTTGCAAGAACCGGAAATAAATAAAATAGTGTCTTTATGGCAAATTATATGTTAGCAGTTATAGCCTAAGGTGTAACGGTGTGACCCTGGTGTGCATGTGTTGATTCTCGTAAATATAGGAAATTGATAATTGGAACTTGGTTTTGTTTTAATTTGAACACTTTGGCTCAAGAACAAATTAAAAATATGTCAATCAGATGCATTGCATGGATATGGGACTCTTCTGGTCAGGTAAAAATTGTCAGCAATTAATGACTCGTGACTGACTTGTTTGCAACGCTTGAGACTTGCTTCTTGTCTCAAGTTTCCTCAACACTTCCTATAACAGTTAAGGCATTAGCGGTCAAATTTGAAGGTAATCATTAGGGACGACGGGTGGAATTGTTGTTGGTCCGTCCGTCTAAAATCTACCAATATACACGAATCCATCAAGACGTTCATTGTCATTTTACACTTTTTTACCTATACACACAGTATTAAAATTAGTTCCTTACGGTAATGCGAATAATGTGGGTGGTCTGCACATGTTAAGCTATATAATATTAGGAAATTTTTTATAGGTGCAGAAAAATGTCACAAGTTGTGAGTTTAATTCCGCACTCAGCCAAAAGCAGGCAGGGTGAAGTTGGCCGGCATGGCAGGGAATGTACAAAAATAAGTTTCCGGGCGTGTTCCCGCCGTCCCGGTCACTGTTACGCTTCTCATTTTTGCTGTTACAGGTTCCAAATTACACCCGTAAAAGTGTCAGCGACGGCGGGAACACGCTCGGAAACTTATTTAAGCAGCTTAGCTGGACAAACGTATCTGATTTGGAACCTCCACAGTAACTCTTATGACAATAGCGTTGGGTGGTGAGGGTGGTGCCAGTTAGGGAGACCGCGAAGTGAGAAGGTGAAGACGGATTGGATAGATTGGATATTTGATATTGATATTATGTATTGTATTATCATTATGAAACATACCTCCTCCGTGTAGTAAGGCCAGACAGGTAGGCAGCCAGATACTAGGTCAAAGTTGAAAGTGATAGAATTGCAAGGTTCTCAGTTCGCACTCGTGTGGAGTGTGTGTGGGAATTGGTGAAGCATAAATCATAATTATGGATTCATCAATGGACGGGTCTCCTGATCCAACACAAGCAGTTCAATTTCGCTCCGGATCAAGGGATGAATCGCCAGCGCCGGATCAGACTCAGGTAGTCCAGTATTGTTCAGAGCCGAGAGAAGGATCTCCTGATCAAACACAAAGAGTGCAGTATGCTGACGCTGGGTCACCAGTGCCAGATCAGACTCAGAGAGTTCAGTATGCTGACGCCGGGTCACCAGTGCCAGATCAGACTCAGAGAGTTCAGTATGCTGACGCTGGGTCACCAGTGCCAGATCAGACTCAGAGAGTTCAGTATGCTGACGCTGGGTCACCAGTGCCAGATCAGACTCAGAGAGTTCAGTATCGCTCAGAATCGCGACAGGGGTCACCAGTTCCCCATCAAACTCAGAGAGTCCAGTATCGATCAGAATCAAGAGATGGGTCACCAGGGCCGGATCAGACGCAGAGAGTTCAGTATCGTTCGGAATCCCCAGAGGGGTCACCAGTTCCCCATCAAACACAGAGAGTCCAGTATCGATCAGAATCAAGAGATGGGTCACCAGGGCCGGATCAGACGCAGAGAGTCCAGTATCGATCGGAATCCCCAGAGGGGTCACCAGTTCCCCATCAAACTCAGAGAGTCCAATATCGATCAGAATCAAGAGATGGATCACCAGGGCCGGATCAGACACAGAGAGTCCAGTATCGATCGGAATCCCCAGAGGGATCACCAGTTCCCCATCAAACTCAGAGAGTCCAATATCGATCAGAATCAAGAGATGGGTCACCAGCGCTGGATCAGACGCAGAGAGTTGAGTATCTCTCCGAGACACCGGACCAGTTGCCTGAGTCAACACAGAAAGTTCAATATCGCTCCGGATCAGTTGACGGGTCGCCAGGGCCGGATCAGACACAGAGAGTCCAGTATCGCTCTGAATCAAGAGAGGGGTCCCCTAATCAGTCAGTAGTAAGATCCAGAAGTGGAACGCCTGTGTCAAGAGCCCCGTCGGCTTCCAGTTCAAGATCTAGGAGTGGGTCACCTCCTGCAAGAGCCAAGTCTGGTTCAAGATCTCGGAGCGGATCCGCAGCGTCAAGAGCGAAGTCACGATCAAGGTCTCGAAGTGGTTCACGGGCATCAAGATCCAGATCCAGAAGCGGATCACCAACGTCAAGAGTTAAGTCGCGGTCAAGGTCTCGAAGTGGGTCACGGGCATCAAGATCCAGATCCAGAAGCGGATCCCCAACCTCAAGAGCTAAATCACGGTCACGGTCTCGAAGTGGATCACGGGCATCAAGGTCCAGATCAAGAAGCGGATCCCCTGCTTCAAGAGGACGATCCCGTTCCAGGTCTAACAGTGGATCACGCGTTAAGAGGGCTCGGTCTGGTTCCCGGTCAGGAAGTGAGTCTCGAGTAGGACGAAGGGGCTCAGGTTCACGATCCAGATCCAGGAGTAAAGGGAGATCAAGGTCACGGTCTGGATCAGCCGACTCCTCTATCGTCGTTCAACGGAAACGTCGTCGAATTAATTCTGGTTCATCAGCGTCTTCTGGAGGCTCTGCCAAGTCTGGTATAGGTATATATATACTTGTTAGTACTATTTATTACCAATTCTACCTTGTTTCCTCACGGTTGTCTTAATTCTTAAAATCCCAACCGCAGCCGGTAGCAAGGTGAATGCTGGAGACGGAGAGGAAAAGGATGGGGCCCCTGGCGAAGGTCAAGCTCCCGGAGTTGGAGAGGCAGAGAAAGTAATTCCTGACGTATCGGATTCGGATGATGATGGCCCAGATGATGATCGAAGAGGAGCTGGTTTCGTGTCTGACTTTGACATTATGTTAGCCCGCCGTAAGGAAGATCAGACTAAACGTCGGAAGCGGAAGGATATCGACATTATTAATGATAATGATGATCTTATTGCTGGTCTTTTGAATGAGATGAGAAATGCTGCAGAGGTTTGTTAAACGAAGCTTGTTTTAATGACACAATTACATACGTCAAGACTTTAAACTTATTTTATTTTAGGATGACCGTGAGCTGAATCAGCAGGGTAAACCAGCAACGAAGAAAATCAAGCTACTCCCGAGCATATTGTCACAATTAATTAAGCATGACTTGCAAATGGCATTTCTTGAGCACAATGTCTTGAGTATTTTGACTGATTGGCTAGCTCCTATGCCGGATAGAAGTCTCCCTGCCCTAAAGATTCGCGAGAGTCTTCTTAAACTTCTGACTGAGGTAAGCTGTTCCTAATTTTCTGTCACTTCCTCTGATCTGGTATTGCAAGATGCAAGGTAGATAATGAAACGCGTTTCCTTAATGTTCTAATTCTAGTTCCCGCAGTTGGATCAGTCACTCCTGAAGCAGTCTGGCATCGGGAAGGCTGTTATGTATCTCTACAAGCACCCAAAAGAGACGAAACCTAATAAGACTCTTGCTGGAAGGTTAATTAACGTTTGGGCTCGCCCCATCTTCAAGCTATCCACCGACTTTAAGGCCATGTCAAAGGAGGAAAGGGAGCAGCGGGATTTGGATCAAATGCCAAAACGTAGGCGAACCTCGGATGACGCTTCGACGTCCAAAGGATCTGGAGATATTAACAAGGCACTGAGTGGTGAAGGAGGGTAAAGACTAAGGACAGTGGCTGGCTACTGTTTGCTCTGAACACTGTACTGTAGGACTGGTTAAGAATTGTCTTTATTTCCATAGAGCGCTTCGACCGGGAGATCCAGGATGGATCCCAAGAGCTCGGGTCCCAATGCCTTCCACCAAAGACTACGTCGTTCGTCCCAAATGGAACTCTGAAACGGATATTAGTCGAGTAAGTTTATTCATTATTAAACTGCTCGGTCAGTTTGACTCATATCTGAAGGTTACAAGCGTGCCTAAAATGTAGCACTCGTTTCTACATAGACCAACCGGAAACAAAGCTCAAGATTGGATAAGCACATCCGTAATTTTGCTCAGAAGAAGCAGCAGGCCAAGGCCCTCCGTGCCGTTACTATTTCTGTGGAAGGCCGGAAGATGAACCTGTAGAGCAGAATGGAGACTGGACATCCTATGTAGCTGTAAATAGTTAACATATTGTTGGAGAATCAACAATGTCACTGAATTAGTAACAACATCTTTTTTTTTCTATGTGTATCATATCATCATATCCCCCTCTACGAATGAATTTAATTGAATAGGCACTGCTGTCTGTAGTTTCCGATTCCTAAACCTAGAATATGCTGGCGTATTGCATCTTTTATTGTTGAGTGTGAGATCTTACGACTTACGCTTACAGGATGTGTTTAGAACATTGCCTCTTAGAACGATGCAATAGTTCGAAATGGGAATCCTGTGTAGAATATATGCTAATCAACTTCCCATAGTGGTTACTTCTTGTAAATGAAATTTAGATAGTAGGTATCTATTCATGCGAACTAAAATGGACTTAATATTGTATCATTCTACCTATTAATTAATGATTTCTCCCCCTAATAAAATTCTACATACAAGCAATTGTCTTGTATTTGTTTTTATTTCAATTAATCACGTATCAAATTCAACAAACATGAACTGACTATGCTCATTCAACCTTCACATTAACTAAATGCATTTGAAACAACTATATCCTCTTCTACAAAGACTACCTACTGACTATTTGACCTTCTTTGCCCTCTTTGACGCGGCCCCGAGCCCGCTTGTGCTATGAAGATACTTATCGAGCATTTCCTTGAGGAAGCCGGACAGCTTCTCAAAGTTAATTATGACGAGGAAA
This sequence comes from Hypogastrura burkilli, assembly GCA_034696285.1. Lineage (NCBI taxonomy): Eukaryota > Metazoa > Arthropoda > Collembola > Poduromorpha > Hypogastruridae > Hypogastrura > Hypogastrura burkilli. The sequence goes on along the minus strand of JAQFZY010001686.1, from coordinate 5,565 downwards.
ACAAATATAATGAAAGCAAAGGCAATGTAAGAATTCTTCCCAATCTCTTGGTCGACGTGGACAGTCTCAACCTCAAAGTCAACCGAGAAGTGAGCATAGGCCTGACTCGCTGTGAAATTAATCTGGTCTGGCAGAAGGTACTCAAAATGGGTCCGGCTCAGAGAGGATTCAAACGTGATGAAATAGTCCCCAGAGTCCTTTGGGATCGGCGGCAGAATGATGTAGGAGATCCCATTGAAAGGGACCACGTGGAGCGGAGTGTCCGGGGACTTTGCAGAATGTATTAGGACCTTTAAAGTGTCCAAGTTCTTGTTATTCTTTGTCCGGCACCGGAGCGTAACGTCCATCCGCCGAACTGGAGTGATTATAACGAATGAGACATTCTGAACGTCTTCATTGCCCATCTTGGGAAAACAAGAGTTATTAGCTACCTGTGATTTATAATATTATAACTCAAATTAAACTACTATATGAATTAAAATACCTTTATTGACAATATTTCCGGAATCGTTCGCTCGACTCTCTGTGCAAAGTCATCCTTCTTCACAACCGACACCTGATAGTTACACTAGAAAGAAAATAGTCGAAGGCTGTAGGCACGAAAGCACGCTCCGATGTCGCATAGCCGGGCGTTTTGCCTTCCTGTCTTCCTAACTTAATAAGACCCGAAGGCAGAATTTTAAGGCAAGATAGTAAGGCAGGAAATTATCTATTATATACTAGTTATAATTTTACCAAAGTAGTACATGACAGCATACAAAGCTAGGGTTAGCACGGCACACATGCTCATACCTTACAGAAAATTAATGACCGCTGACCGCTAGTATAAACGCAAATTCATACATAGAACGGGAAAGTATGTTTACCAAGATAAAACAGGAAGGCTGTAAGGCAGTGACGCAAGACTAGTGCACAGCTATGCTATGTTGTAACTTGGTGAAGTAACATATCCCTTACGTAAGACTTTAATGACCAAATCCGGAAGTTCCCAAGGTCATCAGAAATCCCTTCTTCGGCATATTCAGAACAGTTGCCTTGACCCTTGGCAGCAACCATAAGATTTGGCATCAAATCACCGCTCAAAGAAGACAACTGGCCATAAAGGCTGAAGCTCTCACGTCTTGCACTGCAATAGCAAGGATGCACTTTAGACTTGAATTTTGAATGCATATACTTAAGCAAAAAATTTAAATCCTGGAAATTGAACATACTTTAATGTGACCTTTTTACTCTCTTGCTCTTGGAGATCAATGTGAAGCGCACCAGGCTCAAATGAGAATTCTTTTAGGAGGGCCTTCAAGTAGTATTGGCCTGGTTGTAAGTCCTCAAAAATTAGTTCGCCCTCAGCGTTAGTTTTTTGGTTTTGTCGGTAGGCATTTGGTCCGCTCAAGGATAGGAGCACATTTGGAACAGAGGACTTGGAAGTCACTTCTTGTATATTGACTTGAATTTTGGCCCATTTAAGAACATTGAAAGAGTACGGGTCCTTCTCAAAAGGTCGGAAGGAGTAGCCTGACATTTTTGGCTTAACCTCAAATCCATGGTTATGAATGAAGGGACCCGCAATGTAATTTCCAGTCGAATCGCTGGTTACATAGGTTGTCGAGTCTGGGTCACCCACCAGCAGGATTTCAATTTCCACTCCCTCTGTAAACAATTCAAGCAAAGCATATACATATATGATTTCCTTTCTGCAGTGTTAAAGTATGTACGTACTACCTACTATGTATTTAAAATTCACCTAAAGCTGGCACAAGCTTCCCCTTGATAACATGGGACTTCTGTCCAGTAATTTTGAATACATTCCGTTGACAGTCCGCCCCGGTCTCAAAATTAAATACGTTCGGCTCAAAAATGAAACCGTATGAAAAGAATTGGAGACTGGTCGCCTTTTCAGCCGCTTCCATGAATTTGACCTCGTAAACAAACTTTCCTCCTTTGCCCTCCTTCCCTATGATCAGGCTGGTGTCTAAGGGCTCCCCGTTTCTCTTGACTTGCAGATCAGCGATTTGTCCGTTGGCCTCAACAGTGCCGGAATACTCATGAAACTTGGCGATCATGTCGATAAAGTTCTGAGTATCCTTTCCCGGCTTAAAGCTATAGACGTCCTTCTCAAACAGATGACAACTGATTGGTTCTATGCGGTAGGATTCTGAGGGCTCTATCAGACACAAAGCCTTTTGTTCCGATCTCGAAAGCTGAAACTCTTCAATGACTTTCTTCTGACTCGTCGAGAGCCTAACTTTGGTATCATGACTTGTTGAAAGGGTTAGCGAGAAGCCGGTTTGGAGGAACTCCAGGTTCTCAACATTTGCGCTCTTTAAATTAGCCTCCAGGGTGCTAGTTTTCCAACAGTAGGCCGGTTGAATTACGTAGAGGACATAATCCCCGGAACCTAGATTAGGAAACTTGAAGGCTCCACCTTTGATCAGCTGTTCTCCTACGATTTCTCCAGCTGCCTTCTTCCTCAGCTGAACATTGACTTCGCATTTGGAGTCTTTTACAAGTGGACAATTTACCCTCCCGCTGATGAATCCGGTAAATTCTCTAAAGTTGAAATCAGTTCCAGAAGGTATATCTAGAACTTGAGCTTCGGGTATAAAAACTTTTTCGGGCGAGCTTTCAATTCTGGCCTTGAACTTTCCTCCGGGTAAGAAGAGGCAAATTCGGGAAGGATCCACAACCTTCTCACGATAGGCTTTTGGACCATCTTTAGCAGCAAGAGTAGGTTCAAAACTCACGGTTAGTTGTGGGATTGGTTGAGCTTGAGCCGCAAGCTGAATGCTTCCACATGTTAGAAATCTTGATGGAACAAACTCGGGCAGAATTGGATTTGAGGCGGTGACCTTCACCTTTTGTTTGTCGAATTCGAATTTGTCTGAAATTAAAATAGAATTAATATTATCATTACTTCGACGTAGATTAAGTCGGTTGGTGCAAAACTTTGGGAACAGCGAGCATACCAGCAGTAATGTAAAACTCATAAGTTCCAGGCTTCATCTTGGCAATGGAAAAGGATCCATCCTTTCCAGACGTAGCTTTGACTTCCCCATTGACCGTGATGGTAGCACTCGAAATCCCTTTGACCTTTCCCAATACTGTAAACCCTTCAACTTCAAACCCGCTAGGTAGTTCTAGAGAGGCATGCTTCAGCTCAAAGTCAAGACGATCTGGCTGAACATTGTACACTATGTTCGTGCCTTTGTAAACGGGAATAATTGAGTATTTTCCAGGTGTCAAGTTTGTAAAGCGAAAAATCCCAGCCTTGTCCGATGACTGGTGACAGAGGATTTTGCTGGGGGAATTCTGGGGAACTGTGAATCCTTCCGGCTTTCCTGGTTGACAGTTCTTGATCCCGGTAACACTATCCGCACCCAGAAGAACCAAAGTTACGCCTTCAACTGGACTCTTCTCACTACTTACTTTTCCCGACACTTCAAAGCCAGTCACAATAATCTGCGAGAGCAAAGAAACGCCTAAGGGTTCGGAAATAATACTATGGCATACACCAGACACTTTGAAAATTCCGAACCTTTTTATCAACTCGGATGTTCTCAGTGGTGATCGTAAATGCATAGGAATCCTTCTCAAAGGATAAACCGGGATGACTAGACTTGAGAGCATATGCCCCTGGAGGAATGCTATCAAACGAGAACACGCCACCGGCTGTTGATTTGGTTTGCAGGACAAACCCCTTTGGTCCAGAGAGTGAGAGAGTGATGTCAGAAGGTCCTTCTGAGAATCCTTGAGTGATCACGTTTCCAATCACAGAGAAGCCCCTGAAGTCAAAATTAATGTCCTCCCCAAGGGAACACCTGTCTGTCTCTCCGTCAACTTGGAGATGGTATTCGGGAGGGTCGAAGGCCCAGCCGGGTGGAGGACTTATCTGGAACAAGAGTTGGGATTTTAGCAACACTACTGCAATGTATGTATATAAGTGTAAGAGCATTGTTGATCACATGTGTACATGGGCTCAGTATTGACTGGGTGCTAGTCTGTCATATAGCAGGTATAAGCTATACCAGGCCTCTGTACCTTGGTACAGAGACTAGTAAGATCTAGTCAAGGCTCAGTATTTCATGTGTAGGTCATTTCATTGGTCACCTTCAAAATGTAGTCACCCTTCCCTTCCAAAGGAATGAAGTAGTACCCTGTCGTTGGAGCACATTCTGTCTTCATTTTAAGACTACCTTGCTTCGTAAATCTGTAAAAAAAATACATGACACAGTTAGCAAATGATTCAGTATTAATTCTTAATTCTCACTCGCCGGGATCGCACGTAATTTCAATTTTCAAGGAATTTCTACTCAGCGAATTGGTGAAATAACTTGTGCTATTGGAAAGAGCTGGGTCAGTAGTGGGCAGATGTCAGAATAGGTGCATTGGTTAAAATCGACTTTCCAAACTGACAAGTCAGTCCGTATTCAGTATACAGCTACATAGTTTATGGTTTAATTTCCCAAACAATCTGTAATAAATACAATTCCTGAACTTACAATTTGATTTCAATCTTGTCAAAATCCAGCGGATACTGTGTCTTCACAAAACCGCCGCATCCTAAAATTTCTTCTGGACTGGACCCACGCACAAGATTATGTAGAAGTGCAGTCACGAGAACGATTAAATGGACTAGGCCCATTTTAAGTAAATGAGCAAAGTTACAACATACAATTAACATTAACTCCAACTCAATTAAAATTAGCACGAGAAGATAGGCAGTCGGTATAATTTGTTTTTCCAGGATTTTTTGGAGCTTCGCGCAGAGTTTAGCCAACCTTCATGTCGGTGTAATCAGTAGTGTAATGTCGAGCAGTTCGAACAAACGTTAAGCCAATAGCAAAATAGTTAACCGCCCAGTCGTAGGTACTTCAATTTTAATTCCATTAAAAAAACACGGCGTCTGAAAAGAAGCAAAAGTATCTTAAAAAGACGATGAGTCCTATCCTAGCTCTTGCCTAAAATGTGTACGTTACGTACGCATTGAATGATACATACCTATATTCAATTTCGACCACTATGGCTGTATGCTTGATTCTTGATGAAGACCATAATTCGCTTTTTCAAGCCAATTTTTAGTACACTTTACTTAAAAATTCAGGACAATTTGCGTATTTTTTCGGGATATTTGTGTAGCCTCTGGTCTGGGTCTGGGGTTATGGGAAAGGAGACCGAACCAGATGACTTTCTTTAAAAAAATATTTTTTTATGTTAACTTATACATACATAGATTAAATTGAGCTGAACAAAGTTTAAATGGACCTCAAAGCCGTATCTCAATGACTTGACCCCTAAAGTGGTGACCAAAGGTCGCACAGGCGAAATATGACTTTCTGTTTTAAAGAAAATTATCTAATTTTGTATAATAGGAGATTAAATTGCGCTGAACAAAGTTTAAATGGGCCTCAAAGCTTTATCTCAACTCCTTGACCCCTTAAATGGTCACAAGAGTTCACATAAGGAGAATTAGACCTGTGTAACCTCTGAGGTGTTCTTTCTCTAAGGTTAACGGTTAAGCAGATAATTTTGGTGCAACATTTTATTTCGGTACCACTGAAGTTATTCGGA
>JAQFZY010001685.1:0-14393 GCA_034696285.1 Hypogastrura burkilli | reverse complement strand
TACATCCAACGTACATACAACTATACATATACCTTATATTTTATATTATTCTGGTATACTTGTACGTATATATATATATGTATACATATATAATATAATAATAACATTATCTATTATTATATTTCGATAGCAAAGTAAAACGTGCCCGTTTAAATAGTTTACCATAGGGGGCATTGACTGTCGGTGTCGGTGCACCGGCACCGACACCGACTCCGACACCAAAGTTTTTGGGTGTCGGTCTTTTCGACACCGACACCGACACCGGAAAAATTTGGTGTCAGTCTGGTCGACACCGACACCGACAATGGCAGAATCCGGTGCATGTGAAACACTAAATAACATGGCTACGAGTAGAGCCAGATAATTAGCACTAGCATATACTGTAGTATGTAGATAGCTCCCTTCCCCTTTGACATTTACAGATACAGAGTTCAACTGATGGACTAAAATAATAGATATAATGTGGAACGTGAAATAGGAAAGAGATAGACTCTATACATATGGAGTTTGTAAGTCCACATAGGACGTTTGATTAGCAGAAATGATGAGGTTGGTTATGGTAAGCATGATTTGTATTACAAAGTACATAGCAGAATTATCGCATTTATCCATCGAAATTCAAATAGGCCATAGTTTTAGTTCGTGCAAAAAGATAGGCCCAGACTGGACTATCTCCAGAATCCGAATTCCTAATAAAGTGACCCTCTTGTGCCCAACTTATGCGGTGAATTTCCTTATACATTTATATTAAAGTACAAAGTCTCGAATTCGCTTCTACTTCACCTGACAATTTCAGGATAAGTGACCAGAAACTTTCCAAAGTTTTGTCGGATTACCGTAAAACGGTTGGAATTTGGATTTTGAGCCAAACATCTCAAATTCTAAATTCTGCTTCAGTTTTGGAGAACGGGGCTCAGAAATAGAACGGGATTTATGTAGAATAGGTAATAGTACCTGCTACATATATAGTTTAGGTACTTCATGTATTTATTTCAAACTTAAGTTTTACATTCTTTCCAAAATTCCAAAACGCTGTACAAATTCCCTAAATCCGTTCAATATCATCCGGACTATCCGTTAGATTGGAATAATCATTACTCTCTGACAATATAATAATTCACGAAAATGGCTTAATATAGCATACACTCTATTAAGCTTATTTTGTGATGATGTTTCATGTGACAAATGTTTCAACATTGTTCTATTTTTTATTGCAGCGCTGATAATTTTGCTACTAATTTGTTCGATGATTTACGAGTGGGAGAAAAGTGAAACTGCTGAGTCAGACTTGACCATAACATATGCCATCGAGTCCGCCTTTATCAAAATCACACATTTTTCATGTGACTAGCGAGTACTAAAAAATTATCTCCAACCCGTATCATCTCTCTGTGTACATTATATTATTACGTATTATAAAGTATATATGTATAGATATGAATTAAACAAGTAGTTTATGACCATGGCTCTGCACACATACATACATTTTTAGAGAGGAATATGAAAAGAGTAGCTCCTGTTCCTTCCAGAAGGTCGGCTCATTCTATGTACCTCCATCTCCACTCCACCTCCATCCCACTCACTCTAATACTTTCCTGCAAATCTGTGCACGTACCTTAACTATCCATGATAGTACAAGTTACGAGAGTATTAGACGTTCTAATGCAATAATTAGTTGAACCGGAGAGAGGCCGTCCTTGCGCTATGTATATTTCGTAACATTGCAAGCTCATGCTTCATGAATTCCTGTCCAATTCTAATAAACCGGTGCAACGGGCATAGGCAAAGAGCGGAGTGTGACGTCACAGACACAGTATGACGTTGACCTGAGACCCGACATCTTAGGTACCGCGCCATTAGGAATCATGGCAAAAACTGATTGAGTCCATTATCCATCCAATGGCTCATTTATTTTAAGTCGGTTAGCCTTGAACTTTTGAACTTGGATTCGAGCCCTTGAACATCATACTATTAAGAGAAATCGATTACTGGAAGCCATTTTGAATTTGATGAGTTGATATTTTAGTTAATAAACCCTTGACTTTTGATCTGAATGATTTAACGGCAGTCTATGCACACCGCGCCGTTTTCAAATTGATCCAGAGGTTCCAAAATTATGCATTAGGATTGAAACGCGGTTGACTTCTGATCTTCCACCTGCGGCATTTAAAACGATGCGATAATAAGAAACGGATTATTGGAAACTGTGTTGTGTGAAATAGTTATACGGTACAGAGTAACTCGGTTAAACGGGACCTGTTAATGCAGTAAATTCCGGCCGGTTTAAGTTTAAGCGGACTCACGTCTAAACGAATTCCTCAAAAAATACGCCAATAACATGAGGAATATGAGTTTGGGTGACTGATGTACATTACGAATATGTTAATAATAATTATTATTATTTAGTAGGAAAAAAACGAAGTTATTTTCGGTTGTTTTTTGTTTTGAACTTGGTTGTAATTGAAATAATGATAACGCTTCAGGTAAAACTCGACTCGCCAATAACATCACAGCCAAATTAGATGTCGATTGGTGAAAACAGTTTGGGAATCTGACAAGTAGTTCTTCAGTTATAACGGCGGCGTAAGAGATGGACAAATGGACTGACGGACAGACACACAGAAAAGTGGAACACATAAAAGATCTCCGCTCTTTAATAAAAAACTTTTAGTTTATCTCCTAATATTTCATTTTGCTTGAGCAATGAACAATGAGTTTAAAACTCGCCCACACGGCCAGGCATTCCAAAATTTCAAAAACGAACCATGCCTGAATCCCATCAAGACTAAAACTTTTCTGTGTACAGGAAAGCAACAACGGTATGGATATCGAACCAGAGACTATAAAAGAGACTACTATGCGTGTAGAGATCGATGTGTTAGAACCAACATCGTGATAACAGTTGTAACACATGTGACCAATGACCATCAGGGGTGTATTTTGGATCTAATTTGAGGGGTACCAAGAGGATTTGAAAGGCTAAAAGGGTCTATAACTGGACATTAATATTTTATTCTTAGTATTATGTGAAAATATATAGTACCTACTATACTTTTTTGACTAGAATGAGATAGGAATTCTTCATGCAGGTAGCAATTAAAGGCAGAAAGTATTAGGAGTGATTCGAAGGATGAATACAATAGGCTTCATCAATCATATTATCGATGTCTGAACAATTTTCACAATGAGTGTATCATCAATACTACGTGTGTAGGTTTACGCAATACAATACAGTCTCAAGTCTCGGTCTCGATTGCAAATCAAGCAATGCAAAAAAGTATGACAGACGGTCTCTGACACAAGTAAGTGGTCCATCCATAGCATAGCATGGATGGGCTGGAGCACACAGAGCACACTATGAAAATATGAGGCCGAAAGTGGCCAACAGCGTGCCGGATTTTTCTCTTACTTTACCATTAATCACATGCGGCAAGTAAGTAGCTGGTTTTGGGATTATATTGGGCTTGTGGAGCAGTGAGAACGTGAGAAGTGAGAATAAACTGATTTTACTGCAAATCCGAATCCGGAACAAATTAAACAAACAAGAAGCATTTTGACAGTTCAAAACTAATAATTAAGTTAGTTATGTTCCTAGTTACCGGTTTATGGAAAGAAATTTCGAAAAATGTAAACCCTTCTACGTTTTACAGTGGGTTACAGACGGACGGACAGACAGACGGAAAGACAGACATACACTACTGTTCCCATAAATGCTCTAACGGTCATTAATAATGACAAGACAAGGGTATTTCCCACGCACATTTTATTTATGCACGCAAGAGGGGCAGATGGTTCAAATAATTTATTTTGAAAAAGCTAATCCGGCGTGATACAGGACCATCATTACGGAACTTGAAGAAAAAGCTTACTTTTACCTTAAACAAAAGAGCTGATTTCAACAACGAAAATTATTTTCGTTACACAGAAAGTCAATATAATTCGGCTAATTTAGAGCAGTCATTATAAAGTTGGAACTATTTCTGTAGTCGTATCGTATCGTTTTATAAGTCAGTGCTCCTGACTAGACGTTTTCATAGACAGAAACAGAAGGCAGTATGCTTTAGCTTCCATAAATGCGTTCCAGTCGGAATATATATACCTAACCGTTATGAACATGGAAAATACAAAACAAGGTAAGTACTATCTGCGCGGATATTTTCTACCTTCAATAAATAGATAGTAAATGCAATGCACGAAGCAATCAATGTATCAATATCATTGCAAAGGTTGTGTCTGAGTGCTTACAGCGTTTTAGCCCTATTAATGTCATAATGTCTGGTTACTGGTCAGGTACCTGGCCCCTAGCTTTATTGTCCGACTCGAGCCTCATATTTATTTTGTTTTCCGTATTCCGTATTACATTTTATTCCTCTAATATTTAATAGAGAGGCTCAATCCAATTTAATATCACAAAATAGTAGCTAAACCGACCTCTCTTCGTTACACTAAATATTTATAAGACTATGAATCCGTTCCATTCAGTAGGGCAGACCGATGGGAATGTTCCTCCCGTTTGTGCTTCGTTACAATATTACTATTGTACAATGTATCGTTGTATAACGTGTCTGGTCCTGGTCGCGACCCTGAATTTCAAGTGCCCGAATGGGGACTTGCCCGAATTGGTGTGCCCGAAAGTGTCATCCGAAAAGTCGCATGCCCGAAATGTCACGTGCTCGAATGTGTCGCACCCCTGAATAGCAGATGGTCGGTACTTAAGGGGCTTAAGTGACAGTGTCTGATTACTACAAACTACGAAGAATAAAATTAATTAAAGCTAAGGGCAGATGTAAAGAGCAGACATGGCCCAATCAAGACCCATTCAGGCATATAGCTTTTCGGGTACTTACACATTCGGGAACAAAAATTCGGACATCTGGTCATTCGGGCCCTTGACATTCGGCCTCGTGGCCTAACTTCTTGTATAAGCTGAAGTAAAGTGTGTTCTAAGGTCCCATTTTTCAATTTCCTATCACTACTAATGGCCAGGAGAAAGCACTAACGGATCGCTCCAAGCTATTTGAACCCATCTAATAATTGCACAGGGCTATTCTCATATTAGTAAGGTAAGTAATCTAAAGCATTTGAAGTTTTAACTTGACAAAAGATAGATCCTACGTATTTATATAACTACTTCACTGCTGCTTCTATCGTTAACTTAATAATAGTTCCACACCAAAAGTAAAGATTTTAGCATCAAATATTTAAATCGAAACATAAATTAAGTCATATTATGGTGATGTACTCTGGTCAGATTGTCAGGTTAATTTCGGATTACAAAAAAACTATTAAATCTTTCGCTCAATGTTCGGCTTAGTGGTAGCATTAAATGCAGACCCTTTTCAAGTACGGACACCTGTCTGTATTTAATAGTGATTCTCCAAAATAACATTTTTTCCGCTGCGCTGCTCACAACTCACTACTCGCAACGCTAAGACTGGATCAGTTAAGACAAGATTGGCTTCCAAAATGTTAACTGATTCTGTAGCTGTTGGTGGTTTTATGGAGGAGAGTCATATTACTTTTTTTCCGCCGGAAGACATTTTTTCAGTTTCATCAAATGCCAGCATACAAGTAATGGAAGGTACTTTCAAATGCCATTATACATTATGTATTATGCCTCGGTTATTTTTGACCCGACGTCTTAAAACCGCACCATTAACAATCATGCTATTTCTGTTTGGATCCATAATCCATCCAGTGGTTAGCCTTGATCCTTTGACACCATACTATTATGAGAAATCGATTACTGGAAGCCATTTTGAAATGGACGCGTTGATTTATGAGTTAATTAACTCTTGACCTGACTGATTTAACAGTACAACCTATGTACACTGCACATGTAAACCGCGCCAGTATGAACAATAAAATAGCGCAAATCGTTCTTAAATCGATCCAGCGGTTCCGAAGTTATATGCCTGACCTTCAACCTGCGGCATTTAGCACAGTGCCGCAATGGTAACCATTTTTAAACTGGTGAAATAGCTTATCCGGGAATTTACCGACTGGCAGACAGACGGGCAGACAGACAGACGGACAGAAGCAGACAGACAGAAAAGTGGAACACATAAAAGTGGCCCGCTCTTTAACAATGAGTGGCGATGGCGGGCGCGCTGGTAACTGGATTCAAAGCACTCTGAGCAGTATGAAAGGGTGTCAGAACGGGGCAGACCACTTTTCTCTAAGATGATGGTGAGAGAAAACAGGGCAAGTTCGGTGGAAGGTTACTCAGGCAACCAGGCCCGAACACGGAGCTACAATGAGTCAACTTGTCCACCGTCCCTTTTTGATCTTTCCAAACACCTACACAGTCCCGAATCCATCGGACTCCTTTATTCAGGAGAAATTTGTCCCTAATCCTTCCAAGACATCTTGTCCTGGCTTTTCAAACGATTGTTTTCACACTAATGGATCTCCTCACTTGTTCTTATGTTTTTGATACTCTCGAATCCGCGACTAATGGTAGTAACCCAATACGCCTACCTCCTCTCCTAACCCTCATTCTAATTGTGACCATTATGCCGATAAAATTTCCAGATCTCGGCCCACACTGGAATACGACCCAACCAGCCTCAATCGCAATCCCATCTTCCATCTCCTCTAATGATGACAGGCGGCGGAGGCCTTGAGATCAATTTTTTTTTGGAAATTCACAACCCGGCTTTCTACTCAGGTTTCAGAGCCTAAGTAACTAAATTTTGTGGAAAAAAGCATTGTGGTCATATTCCCTCAGTTCTTTGCATTAGCACATGAGCCAGTTCCAGGACTGTCGAGCTGACTAAGTTTGGAAAAGCCGTGGGACTTACTGTATTCCGAGTTGTCAACTACGGAATTGGATTTACTCATTCTCATACTGATGAGCTGATCGGATCAGAGATTAGGATTGCACATAAATGCATCCCTCATCCTCGTTCCTGTCAACGTCAACTCGATTTAAAGCTGGACCAATAAGAGCTCAGCGGACATAGCAGCAAAAGATAACCTTGACTTTACATTTGCATGAGGATACGTCGGACACGCGACACAATAAATTGTAAAATGGATGAAAATAAAAACAAGTGGAATGCGTACGGAATTATGGCGGAATTTGGACACATGAGCTGGCATTTCTTATTGCAGCTTGCAGTCACAGGAAACTATTTATAATCACAGTATCCTCGTCACAAATTCCGAGCATTTTCCTTACTTATACTAACCTTATGCATAGATAATAGATAGGTATCAAATCTCAAAGCGTATCCGCTTAAAATTATCCCCATCTCCACCTCTTAATAAGTATACAACACAATACTTCGGACACCGTACATGATAACTAATAAGACAGCCTACTAATTAAGGTATTTCATGGAACTGTTTAGTGCTCTTGCACAAGACTTTCCTTATCCTCCACAACGTTCATTCCCGAGCTCTCCAGAATCATAAGAATTCTTATACCGAAATTACACTTTTAAGGCTAGCCTTCCGTTTCAGCACACTGCATAATTAGTCTCCTTGGTAGAAACTATGGTAGGAAATTATGATTTTGACGTTATGTTTTTATAACATCCTTGCCTTTACCAGAATTGCAAAGAACTATGCACGGGTTTTGGCCTCCGGTTAGAATTTTACCAAATTTTGTACAGCGCTTCCTGAGGTCGTCCTGAACCAGGCATAAATGGACCTCAAGTCGATCGCAATATATTTATTTACGCCATATTGTGATTTGCCTGAAGGTTTGAGGGCTGGCGTAGCAGTTCAAATGGCGCCCGATCGAATTGGTATATATTTAAACCTTATTCAGGACGAGCTAAGGAAGCGCTGTACAAAATTTGGTAAACTTCTAAACAGAGGCCAAAACCCATACATGGTGTGCGCGGTACTTTCTTCGGGTTTCAGCAAAAGGCACAATACGCCTTCTTCGTAATAGAATATGATTTTGACATTGGAGTAATCGCAGTCACCGGGATTTCAGGGAGGCTGGTAGGTACTCGGAATTTGGGAAAATTGAGGAGAGCCCTTTTTAGCTTTCATTGGACCCGTAGGGTCTTTCGTTGAATTTCTGGTCCCATAACACGGTAGTATAGTACAGTACTAGCCGTCGTGGTACTAGAGTATGTAGTATTTTTAGGACTCTGTTCAGGAACGAAGAGAGAGAGAGAAAGGGCTGAGAGATAAAAGAGAAGACATGACCTATGCCAAGTCAAAGAGAAACAAAAAAGTGAAAGAAGAGTCTTCCTAACCTTATGCTCTTTCTGTGCAGTTCCGCTTGTCAAAAAAGTAACTCTTACTACATAGCCATAGTGTAACAGAGAGCAAGGTCTGGGTTAGGAATTTCAGGCCCATCTTCCTATATGCCTTTTTATTTTATTATGATTAATACGTATTATGTTTGATGAGCCCAAAAATATCCCCAAATAATGTCAAGCAAACTCTGTTTACCTGACGGGCAAATGATCAAACTCGGCCGAGTAGGGGTAGTCTAGAAAGAACTGGCGATCCATGTCCATCCTTTCGCCAGCTATAGTTATTGTCGGCTATTGTAAAGTAAACGCTTCCTGTTCCAGCTCCTATCGTGGCAGAACCATTTGAATTGCACAGTAGGACTACGTTGGCTTATCCTTCCGTGACAGTACGATCACCAACTGGTAGGAACATTGTATATTTGCGAATTCCGAAAAGAAACTGTTTTGGAGCGTAGAAAGGCCTGCAGAGAAATCCGTAGGTCTAGCGGTGGTGGTTAGTACGCCTTAGAATGAGTAGGCTTTCCCTGTGGGCTGGAGCGAGTGAAAATCGACTATACAGCCCGTACGAAGGTCAACAAGTAACTGGGAACTGAGGAGCGAGGAGAGTAGAGCCGCGGAAGAGCCACTTGCAAAAAAAAACCGATACCTATCCCACGGCCCAACTCCGTCCAATGTTGACGAGTCTATAAGCTTGCAAAAAGGCTTGAAGGCTAGGTTAGTGTTTTTTGCAAACTCTCTGGCACCTCCGCTCTCGCTAACTCCCTCCTCCTTCCACATACTCTAAAACAACTTATTTAGCGGCAGCCGGCCCCTCTACGATACATCTACATATACCTAGCCCACGAAAACAACTAACTTATATAATGAGTTGGACATATTAACTAGGCTCCGGGACTCCCACTAGGAGCCTTAACATTGAAATCCCTGCCTTGCATTAATAAAATAAAGCCAAGGTCCAATCGGAACGAAAGGAGTCCATCCATAGTACCTATGAAGCATATAAACAACATCAGGATCAGGATTATCCTATCATCTTCACTTGACAGTACTTTGTACTATATGGAAAATCGTGCAACCGGGATCAGGGGCTCAAAAGACAGGAGTCCGTCCTCCTAGAACTGACCCCCGCCCTCTTCCCTACATTTCGTCAACAAGTAGGAAGAGTGATAAATGTGTCCAGCCACAACATCTTCCTACTACCCTCTGTCCGGTGAAACAGTTCTTATTAGGCCTAGACCACGAGGGGATAACCACAGAAAAACAAGTTAATCAGCACTTATTGGAGGGGTAAGCAATGGGTGACGCATTACGTGTTACAAATCACAATGGCCGGCCACAGGAGGGATCCGCTAAAGTTACTATTTATGTTCAATAAGGAGCCGAGCCAGAGGACCTACCTCGGTTTTTTGTACGGGAACGGATCGCCCTGTACCTGTACTACTAGCCTACTGTCGTACATATATTTATTCAATCATAACAGAGTAATAAGTCATTGGACAGCTCAGAATAAAAGACTTACCTATGTGTCATTATTATATTCGATATCCTACATAGGTTATCATTATCAGTGTACGAGGTGGATGTTTTCATGGGACATTTTTAGCCACAGCCCTTGTTGTAGTATGCATACAGTATATAGTAAAGTATTTCGACGGAATTGAAATTATCAGTAGGACACGGTGTAAGGTACTACTTGGTACCTCCTCCACGTCGTACGTAGTGAATCATTCCGTAAAATGTACGCCTTTAAAAATAATACCTTAAAGCGTAGGTTGATTGTAGTCTAGGCTTAGTTTATTTATTCCATTTTGAATTTGAATGAAATATAATTATGACACCTAAGTCTAAGAAAATAAGGACTGCTGGTTTTCTTTTTCAATCGTGATTCCCACGAAATCTTGTTACGTTACTAAGAAAGGCTATGCTAGTTGAGGTATGGTTAGCTAGGGTCGGTTAGGCTAGGTTAGGTTTGGTAACTTAAGGTTTCTTAGGTTAGGTTCAATGATCAATTAGTTTAACAGTGGTTAAGTTAGCTTTGGTTAGTTTTCTAAGTTTTAGCTGTTTGCTGTTTCCGTAAAAGCCATTCAGTTTTTCTCAGAGTCAGCAGTACTTTATAGTTTTTAAACCAGAAGTGAGTACCTATTTTTAAGCATCCTAATAGGAGCCACTTGTAATCTGTAACTGCTGGCAAATTAATTAGGTACTGAACTATCCATCAAGAATGGACATGGTGCTGTGGTTCGAAAAACATTCTAATTGGCTTCCTGGCATTGGGTGGACCCATCCAGATATTTTATTCTGATTTGGAGGCCGTTGACGAGAGAGGAAGCGGGCGATGGAGGACGAGGAGCGGAAGGAGTGTCATCCAGTTTAGCTTCGTAACCAAAAGAAAAGCTCCTTTCACTTCGTCTAAATGTAAATGTATAGCATGGAAAGTTCCCCACCTACGAGATCGGGGCCCGGTCTGCATTTCTATTACGGATTACTTCAAAGAGGCCTCCCCATCAAATCCAGACTGGAGAATACCTAAGTACATGGGCCACCATCCTGAGCTCATAAATAATATTAGTTCAGCAACCTTAACCACTTGAGCAGCCTCGCTCTCCTACGAGATCTCTTACCGGAAACGAGAATTCTAAGCGAAAGCTTGGAAAGCAGGGCAAGGTATACTTAAGGCCCGGTACATGGCCCCCTTACAAGACACAAATGAAATACACGTCCCTAAATTCATATTGCATCCAAGCTGGTTGCCTACAAAAGGATTCCTGGCAAAATATCATCCGATTCCTATCGGAGTCCAGAATCTAAAAAAGAGTGGAGTTACGGTGATTAAGGTCGGATTCCTTCCTTGAGTGATAGCCTGAACTGGATCTAGGTTAAGTTATATGTACTACGTAATACTTAAGACTTTTCTAAGACAGGTCCAAATTGCCAAATCTGTATATGTATATATAATAACGGAATCTAAAATTTACACAGGAGCATAACATTTTACAAATATACATATTTTTGAAACACTTCTATCGAGTTCGGAACGGTTTTCCATTATAAAACAAAACATCATATAAATTGTATCGACATATCTAGCACTTAATTCGGATTCTACTGCTTCTGCGTACGATATAACGTCTAAAATATTCATACCACTACTACTGTCTGGTAGGCAGGTAATACTGCCGAGTCGCTAGACTTCGAGATCTCACCGTCACACCACAATTTTGTTACCTAAATTATTAAGTTGATCAATATTTGCTTTAGACTAGTCTTGGTACGTCGGTACTGAACGAAAAAAGTCTGACATCGGCACAAGCACAGTAGTAGTCAGCATAAAGTAGTACCCGACTTCAGTGCTGGTACTGTAAATGTACTTAGCAACTACTGTAATACAGCTATATTGCTCCCATTCACAATAAATAATGGCTCCCACCTGCGCATGGTCACAACAAACAGAGCATACATGATACCCGACGGCTAATCACGAACAGCATTGGAATTGGGAACGAATATCCTTCAATTTCAAGTTTCAACTTTATTACTCGTGTCGGAAATATTCAAAGGATGCAGTACGCAACTACATTACTAGTAGCCCCACCACCAAAAATTCTGGTGAGCAACAGTGGATCGTGGATTGAACAGTAATACACATAATATAAATAGTTCCAGAGAGACATGGCGTTCAAAAAATAAAATTAGAAATTACAAGTGCTCTTACTAGCTCATGCGTGTAGCCCTACGTGCCACACGGAATGACGAATCACTACCGTGAAGCGAATCACTACCGTGGGTCGAATCACTACCGTGAAACAAATCACCACCGTGAATCGAGTCTCTACCGTTAAACGTATGACTACAGTGAAATGAATCACAACAGTAATGAAATGAACCTCATTGTTTGCTAATGTATATAAATTTCCCGCCAATTTAATGATTTTTAAGAAACATTTGAAATGGATTGATCATGCGTATTTTAGTGTATTCAAATCCGTTGCTAACTCAAATTAACCTCCGGCGACACTTGCGGGTCCCCCCGGGGTGGTGGGGTCACCGGTAGACCGGAAGTTTGGTTTGTAAACATTTTTCATTATCCCTAGATGCGCACAGTCATTGTGATATGTCACATGACCTGGTGTGGTTGGGTTAACCGTGGGTGACTTCTTCGAGGTCACCACGTGACCCCCATAAGTCAAAATCGAAAATTCATTCGTAGAGTATGACCCTGCATGGCTTGGGGCATCCGAATCCGTTGCTAACTCTAATTCGCCTCGGACGACCTTTCCGGGTCACCCCGTGGTCGTGTGGTCACCAATAGGCCGGAAAACATGTTTGTCAACTGTATTCATGATCCCCAGACCCGAACGGTCATTTTGATATGTCACGGCCGGGTTGACCGTGGGTGACCTCTTCGAGGTCACCACGTTACCCCCATAAGTCAAAATCTAAAATTCATTCATAGCGTATGACCCTACATGGCTTGGGACACCCGAATCCGTTGCTAACTCTAATTCGCTTTGGGCGACCCTTCCGGGTCACCCCGGGGTCGTGGGGTCACCGGTAGGTCGGAAAACTGCTTTCTCAACTGTATTAAGGATCCCTAGGCCCGTACGGTCATTTTGATATGTAACATGACCTGGTATGGTCGGGTTGACCGTGGGTGACCTCTTAGAGGTCACCACGTGACCCCCAAAAGGCAAAATCGAAAATTCATTCATAGCATATGACCCTGCATTGCTTCGGGCATACGAATCCGTTGCTAACTCGAATTCGCTTCGGGCGACCCTTCCGGGTCCCCCCGGGGTCGAGGTGCTACCGGTAAGACGGAAAACTGGTTTGTCAACTGTATTCATGATCCCAAGGCCCGGACGGTCATTTTGGTATGTCACATGACTTGGTGTGGTCGGGTTGACTGTGGGTGACCGCTTTCAGGTCACAACGTGAACCCCATAAGTCAAAATCGAAAATTCATTCCTAGAATATGACCCTGCATTGCTTGGGGCGTCCGAATCCGTTGCTAAGTCGAATTCGCCTCAGGCGACCCTTCCGGGTCACCGCGGGGTCGTGGGGCTACTGGTAGGCCGGAAAACTGGTTTGACAACTGTATTCATGATCCCCAGGTCCGTACAGGCATTTTGATATGTCACATGACCTGGTATGGTCGGGTTGACCGTGGGTGACCTTCCGAGAAATCGTGGATCCAACCATAAAATAACACTCGGTAAGTATGCTATTTTGGTCAATTTGATGTGTCACATGTCATGATCAGGTCGGGTTGACCTCGGTTGACCTACCGGGGTCACCGGTGAGGGGTCATTGGGGGTCACCGGCTGGTTCAAATTATGTGTGACATTCCATATTTGTGATCCGGAGGTGCGGAGAGCAATTTTGATCTGCTGCATGCCTTACTTTTTGAAAATTTCGTAAAAGGTCGTTTTTGACCAACTTTTACCCCCCCCCCCCCCCCGGAAGGGGTCAAGGGGTCATTTGCCAGGAACGTACATTGGATTTTAAGAATCTACGCAAAAAATTGAGTCTAGAGCCGTTGAGACCATGGTCATACGTTGTTTCGCGCCAATTTTAAGTCATCTTGGGTTATAGAGATAGGGCATTTTGGACTAAATATAATAATATATTGTTAATAATTTCATCTTTTAATAGGACTAATGTTCATTTCTCAAATAACCGGAATTGTATGGAAAGTAAGTGCCGTTAGCCGTTAGAAACCCACCCCATACCGCCATACCCCATTCATTGAAACCATACTGAGCAACCTTATCATCATCCCAATACCCGTACTCGGTATTGTGAAATATGATACAAAATATACTCCCTGTACGCATGTTGCTCTGGGAGATGCGGGTCTTTGTTGACATTATTTGAATCCGGAACGCAGAAATGGAAAGAGAAGGAGGACGGGAGTGATAGAATCGCTAACTAATAAAGTCTTAGTAGCCCCAGCACTAGAAATTCTGGTGAGCAACAGTGCATCGTGGATTGAACAGTAATACACGTATAAATAGTTTCAGAGAGCGCTATACATAAAATGATAATTTGTTTTTGCATCTTTCAATTTCAAATAGTCAGAATTGTATTGGTATGTATGGTGGTATCACGTCAATACGACTAGGGAAATTCGACTACAGTCAATTGGACTAGGTCAATTGGACTATACGTCAATTG
>JAQFZY010001684.1:0-14395 GCA_034696285.1 Hypogastrura burkilli | reverse complement strand
AAAAGACAATCAATATTCACGGTTGTTTTTGATTCGTGTTGAGTTATTGAATAGGTTTCATACTCGTTCTCCAACAAGCATTAAGAAGCATAAGTATCGACTCGGCTGTCGGATCTAGCAATTATTTCAATCGAGAATTTCAAGTAGATTTTGGCAACATAGTTAAAACCTTTCCTGAACCAAAAGCTGGAAAAGTCGGATGTAAAACAAAGTACTGCTAATACAGTTACCAGTTTTTTGCCTAGGGCCTACAAAATTTAAATATGACTTATTTTAAGTCTTGTTGCTATTTGAATTGCAATATTCAAGAAGTACGTATTTTTTGTCAACAAAAAGTCTCTTACGATCCATCCAAAATTAGCATTACGGATTTCGATACTGGACCCACCCTATCTGGGGCGCCGCCCCCCAACAAGCAAACGGCACGTCGTCAAGCCACCCTGATAATAGCCTTAACGGGCGTTGTGTGTGCGTTCGTCAATATTTACGTAAGCGGACCGTTCCAGGTTGTCAGGAGGATTGTTTCCTGCACCTCTGTCTAGCCGCTTGCACCCAACCCCGACTCTAATTACCTAATTCAAATTTGGCGCGACCTTTTCTCGCTATCAAATCAAAAGGCACGTGTAAGGTGCCGAGAAAACTCAAACGTTCAGAAATCAAGTAAATTCCAGCTCGATCTCACACTTTCTCTTGGTTGAGAATTGAGAACCGGAGACACTGACTGGCGTACTACTCTGTTGTTTAGGAACAAACTAAACTCTGAATAGCTCGGCTCAGGCACACCAGGCCGAGAGAGAAACGGAGAGAAGAATCAGTCGGGGTTACACGTTACACCCGCAAATACTCTGGTTATATTTAACTTAATTATTCTGTTCGCTTGAGTATTGTTAAGCATTCCTACGTTTTAATCGCCGAGGCCCCAGGCCATTTGGTCAAATCCGGAGGTTCAAAAGACTGGCAGAGGCTCGGGTCTGGATCTTGCCGAAGGCCGCAAAATGTGACATTTTGCCCGTGTCCATAGTGAAGCGGGCAATCATAAAAACTCCAGTTACTAACACGTATTATATTTTGTATTGGATCCTTATATGTTAGGATCATGTAATATGATATGGGTTGGTTTGACATTATTAGTCGAATGTTGTAACTAACGATTTAAAATGTTCCTTTGACTAGCCATACAAGCCCGCGCTAACGCGGAACGACTAACGTGGAACGACTAACTACGTCTTCTAATTATTTCTAGGGTGCATGGGCCATGGGTGTGTTCGTTTTAGTGGAACTCCTGATAATGCTGGTACATGCACACTAGAAAGAATTAGAATACGTAGTTAGTCGTTCTGCGTTAGCGCGGGCTTGTATGGCTAGTTCTACTAAGAATTCTCTTAACGGGTCTTTCTTGTCCGTTCGTCAATAAAAATATAAACAAATGGGGGCATTGGCATGGGGCCGTGCTTGGGGGATTAACAATAGGTAGAATTCGTATGGCCATGTCAAAGTGTACACTCAGTAAGGAAATCCACCTCACTAAACATTGCTTTACCACCACCAACCTTCACCCGAGCGGTTTTTTTGTCACTTTGACTTTAAGCTGAAGTGACTGTTTTCATTACGATTCCATTTTATCTTTAACGTGGTAGTGTGCTCTTGCGTTTGGGCTCTACTACACACATGATCGGGAATTAATAACTAGAAGCCAGGAAATTGACTGAAAATTGAGCAAATTTTTGTTGGGTTAGTGCCGCAGGTATGGATACATAGAATGATAGTTTACCTTAAACTGTAGGAGCACGGTATCATGAATTGTATTTAAATACTTCTACTTTGACTAGACAACAAGACCGCGTGTATAACCCGTTTACCCGTGTCCGCCGTGTATTAAATTTTCCATAGTGAAGCAAGCAAACATAAAAGCTTCAGTTACTAACACGTATTAGATTTTGTATTTGATCTTTATATGTTAGGATCATGTGTGCTGGTTTGACATATTATTAGTCGAATGTTGTATTATTAACGATTTAAAATGTTCCTTTGAGTAGCCAAGCAAGCCCGCGCTAACGCGGAGCGACTAATTACGTCTCTAATTCTTTCTAGGGTGCATGGGCCATGGGTATGTTTGTTTTAGTAGAGCTGCTGATAATGATGGTCCATGCACTATAGAAATAATTAGAAGACGTAGTTTCGCGTTAGCGCGGGCTTGTTTGGCTTAACTGAATAAAGGTTAATAGCCGTTTTGGAAAATGAACAAGAAACTTAATATTAAATGCTTTCGTTTCAGCTTGTTGGCTTATAGATCCTCATGCACGCCCCTCATTTGTTGAGCTTCTACGAGACTTAAGGAACATATCAACCTCCACTTTTGTACATCAAGAAAGTTTTCACATACTTCAAGATACTTGGAAATTGGAGATTGAAAACGTGCTTCGGGAAGTTTCACTGAAAGAGCAGGTTACAAGAACAATAAATTATTGTTGTGTTTGTTAATATATTTTTTTATAGCTACACAAGCCAGTAGATTGGCGAGTGAGGACGACATCCTTTGCGCTAATTGTAGCCTGAATCGTATTTTTGGCTTTAAAGGAAATTTTGACTCGTGAGGAAGAAGTGAATATGAAATTGGATCTCATCAAACAAAGGGAACAAACATTGGACAAAAAAGCTCAGGAACTCGAGATGGCTCAAAGAAAGTTTATAATCACTATGCTTCAACAAGGCGGACAGATGGGAGCGATCGGTCCTCGTCCGACACCGAAAAAACGGAAAGGGCATTTTAGAAGAAAGGCTCTTAAGAAAGAGCAAATTATAAGCGAACCATCAGGTAAAATTTATGGATGTGAGGTGGGGTTCTATAGTTCTGACTATGCATATATAATTGTGGTTCTCGTTTAATTTAATCAGACCTTACGAGGGGTGATTAAAAAGTAACGATCTTTTTTTTATAAATAACTTTCGAAATTAAATACTTACCGGGCTGAAAACCAGTCACAATTTACCGTTGTCTGTTACGCACTTAATATAATTTTATCAGTTTGATCAAGCATCAGAAAGCCTTTAAAAAAATTACGTCATTGACCGGAGCTGGATTTCGCTCCGGGGTTGGGAAAAAGTGAGACAACTTAACCATTTAAATCAGCTTCTGGCACTCTACGAAGAAGATACGGAATTATTTTCCCACGGTTAGTGATAGGTCATGCGTCATGAGTACCGCACCATGGCCGGTACTAAACATACAACTCGATGCAGCGGCTAGAAAGGATATAATCCGCAAAAAAGTGTGAAAAATGTGAAAATATTTGCGCTCCGGCTACTCCTGTGACCCACCACGAGTGGTTCCTGCTTACGGAAAACTTGTCAAATGGGACTGCACATATTAGTGACTATTTCGGCGAACTTTTAGAACCTTTAGTATACAACAACAATAGAACCAGGGAAAAAAGAAATACGCAAAAATTAATTTTCCTCTCTTCCCGATAATGTCCCTTCTCATCGTGTGTATGTTCCAACGGCTGGGAGAGGTAGACCGTAGACCCTTCTTCGGAATTCTCTGAGCAGCCTAGACCTTCTTTCTAACAGCCTGCACGTGTTCCCAAAATTAAAGAAACACATAAAGGGGAACCGATGCAGAGGCCTTTCTGAAATGATCGGCGCGGCGCGAAGCGAAATTCGTGTGACTCATTGCAGTTCCTTTTTTTTAAAGGCTTCTTGATAATCGATCAAGGCTGTAAAAAATGTTTCAAGTGTGTAACAGAGAACGGTATATGGTGACTGATTCTCAGCCCTATAAGTTCTACCAGTAGTCTCGAGATATTAAATAAGGATCGTTCCTTTTTACTCGTCCCTCGTATGTACGTACTGTCCAGCCGGATTGCATAGATCACCCCAACGCCGAGTTGAAAGTGAATGGCCATAAGCCGTGGGTTAGACTCTAACCCACGGCTTATGTCCATTCACTTTTAACTCGGCCCGGCTGGACAGTATAATACTTGATACTTGCTTGTATCTTTTAGCAGTTTCATTTAAACTATAACAAAAAACATTTTCAGATTTTCGCCATACCCTTACTGTTAAGCCAGCAGAAAGCCAGGGGCAAGGCCTCCGTAGCTTTTCCAGTCCTGAAACACCACCAGATTCTCCGAATGTTGGTATTCGAGCTTATGTTTGTAAGTACTGTCTTGTTTGGAATAATCTTAATAACTAGTCCCAGTATCAACCTACTTTCTCGTTTCAATTATTCTTAACTGTGAATTACCCATGTATTCTTTGTACTAACAGTGCCCCCAGGTGGCGTTAAAGGGAAAACGTGGGGACCAAGTTCAATTCATCAGAAGGAACGAGGGAAGATAATTTCCAAAGCTACGGATTCCCCTAAGCGGTGGAGCAAGAGTGCACCAAACTTAGAAAAGTCACAAAAATTCGGAAATGCCTCCAATGGTTCTAGCCACACAATACAGCAACTCGGTAAATCTTGTGCCACAATCATAATTTCTATTTGTATTGTTCTTTCTACTCATTCCATTGAAGTACGTAACTTTTCTTCGTCGTATGTATGCAACTTTCAGCTACACATTCTGAGGAATTTCTTCCATGTAAGGCCTTATACGTGACTCCCCTACCTAAAAAGCCCTACCGGTCAAGGGCTGTTTTATTTGATTCTGGGCCTGCCCTTTTTTTGCGGAAAATCATAGCTTATAGAACATGGGTTCTCGCGTACATTAGTTTTTGGCAATCAGTGGTCCGAAAGGTGGGTAGGCGGGGGATCGAAGGTGGTGTACGTAAAAATCAGCTTTTAACCCTGACAGTCTAACCGGTCATGTGGCACATCATTTTGTAGGTCTGGTATAAGGTTTTTGAGAACTGGTTAAAATTTTTCAAAATACCGCCAGATGCGGGAAATACTACGCTCCAAACGTTGGTTTTTTCCTCTTTTTTGAACTTTAAAAAACATCTTACATGTAAGGACGCAGGTGTAACCGATAAATCTAATTTGTTTTGAAGTAACAAATATTCAGGCTTTAAGAATATCGTAGCCTCAAAACATGAATGCACATGCGCGGAATGGTGGCCCCCGGGCCGACTTCGTAACCTGACCACTTACGCGTTCATGTGAGACCACATTTTGTAGGTCTAGTGAAGCACTCTTGGGAACCGGTTACAATTTTCAAAAATAACGCCCCAGGCGGGAAATACTACACGCCAAAGTTCGGTTTTCGCTACTTTTTTTAATGAAAAAAAAATCTTACATGTAATGACGCAAGTGTAGCCGCTGGAACTAATATGTTTGTTTCTTAAACTTGCCTAAATATGATAATTATGTACGAAAATTGTACTATACCTACCAAAATACAATACGGGTCGAATTTGTCGCCCATCCGCACATGCGCATTTAAGTTTTGAGGCAACGATTTTCTTGAAGCCCCAATATTTGTTACTTTAAAACAAGTTAAAAAAAGTTGGAAAATTGGAACGTTGGCACGCAGTATTTCCCGCTTCGGGCGGTATTTTTAAATATTGTAACTGGTTCTCAAGAGCACTTCACCAGGCTTACAAAATGATGTGTCACATGACCGGTTTTACTGTCAGGGTTAAAAGGTGACTCTCACGTAAAACACCTTCGAATCCCCGCCTACCCACCTTCCGGATCACTGATGGCCAAAAAATATGGTGAGCTAGAACCCATTCTCTGAGGTATGATTTTCCGCAAAAATAAGTGCGAGCCCAGAATCGAATAAAACAGCCCTTAATCGGTAGGGCTCTTTGTTCCAGTCTTGTATTTTTAACAGTTCGTCTTGTCTGAATAACTACTACTTTGGCTTTTATTTTCATGTTGAGTGTAAATATTTCCTGACCCACTTCTATTCAGTTCTGTTTTCAAATTGCATTTACATAATTCCTACATTATTAACGTAAATCACTGTATAATTTTTTTAGATTATGGAAATTGTGAAAGATCCATCGGCGGTGCTCCTCTGTTTTCCTTGCCTGAGGCTACTTTCGTTGCTCGATCCGAAACCCGCAAGCCTAAGCTTGGCGCTGTTCAGTCGGCGCTGTACCGAGCTACAAACCTACTGGCAAGTATTGGAATTGGAAGAGATGTTCGCAAAGGTTCTTCTCGTACCGATTCGAAGTATGCGTAATACGATTTTACCTCTTAATTGAGGTGCGGTTGACTACTTTTAATTGTATTACTCGAATGTCAAAATACTTCAATTCCGTGTGTAGAGCTGCGGATGCAGGTGATGCGAAACCTACCCAAGTAATTTTATTTGAAGGATTGCATAATGATGGGTTCGGGACTGGGGAGGCGGCAGAACAAGACCTTTCCACTGACATTACTGGACAAATCTCTGGGCCAAAATATTTCCACAATACATATCACGGACAGACTCGCCATAATCGCCCTGCCCTCACATTTGGTTTTGGGGACTCTGCCAATACGCTACAGCTGAATAGACCAGTCGAGTTGTTCGACATTCCTGCCAACTTTGACGATGATGAGCAAAACACAGCTCAATCTGCAGCTCAGGGTACAGAACAAATGCATTTTCATCAACGGTTTCAACATCCTCTGAAGAACGTCTCAAGGGTTCCACAACAATTATTCGTAACGTCATATACTCAGAGGCCGAGTCCTCAGTCTCCTGGATCGAGTGACTCGGAGGTTAGCTGATTCTTCGTCTTGCGTAGCTTTATCTTATTCAAACCATATCAAAATAGTAATAGTCGAACTGATTTTTTTTCGCGCTTCTAGTGGTAGAGTTTTAGTACTATGTCGATTCTAAATACGCAGATACGGGTTGTATTTCATATAGTTTGTTTTTAAACAAAAGGCGTCAAGTCACAAGACAGAGTTATTCATGAAACAAGAAACAATACGCCGTAGCTATTCATGACCGTCTGGATTACTTTGGTTAGGTGCGAGCTACTATTAATTCAATCATTCATCATCTCCTCTAGTTTAGCCTCTGTTTGCTTTTACAATTTATTCCTAACTTTATTTTTCTTGGTTTTGGTGTTATTTCTATTGTTTTTTTTCTCCCTTTCTTCTTTTTGTTTGCCTTTAGACAAAGTGGAACGGCAGTAAAGAAAAAGGAAAGTATGCGAAAACTTCAAAGTCTTCCTGCTGCTTAGTGTTTACAACACATCAGTCACGCCTACTTACTGTCAGTGATATCAACAGTATCGGGACCACCAGCAAACGCCGAAAGAGCGACTCTTCAAAGTCCAATATTAACGGAGTTGCTTACTATCGCTTGTCTGACTAACTGCGTTTATAATCGTGATGCCCAGAGTAGTGAGGCCGCCGAGTACGAATACTTGGCAGCTTGGCTACGTTCTTGGACTCGTTCTCTGTACCAAATCATAACGAAAAAGACTAAATAAATTCGAAATTTGGAGAGACCACGACGGATGGCGCATTTTCGAACACGTTTCTAAAATACTACAGATCGATAGCGGAAGACTCGATAATTGAACCTCATACGTATAGTGTAAAGATTCGGCATGGTAGAACTTTGGCGTTTATCACTTCGAAATTTTTTAACGTTAAAACCTATATATGACATTCAGCTTCCAGCTGAGCATTAAATATATAATAAATAATAACAAAACCCTTGTCTTCTAGTTCAACTATGTATATCTAAATGCGCAGAGCGTAGTTATAGTATGTATGTAACTGCTTGGAGGAACACATGGGTCATTTCAAAAATGAATTAATAAATATGACTCACTAATATTTTTTAATTTTAGAACGAAACAAGAATAGACTAAAGTAAGTGTCATTAGTAACTTTTTGCACTAATTTACTAATTTTTCGTAAAACACGCTTTAACCTATACACAACGCTTTCTAGTACATACCGAGTATTTACAAGTACAGGGCCGGACCGCCCGAGTACTCGGAACATCTCTGGTTTATAGTTTTTTTTATCCAAGGACAAGTTCCGGATTGGAATGTCCAAGGTTCTGCATAAGCGACAAACTCGGTTTTAACATTTAACAGTACCTAACACAGAAGTTAAAACGACGAATTAGGTAGTTCGATATTGAACAAATTAAATTAGAATGTATCTCTTTAGGTAATATTATTAGCATTGGCGCTCGCATGTTTAAGAGCCAGGTGCCGATTTCTGGCTGCATGAATAATATAATGTAGCCAGAGGTGCTAGGAAATAATGTACTGTAGATATTTATTTTAACCTGAAGTGTCTCCTAGGTTGTTATCGTTATATTTCAAATATCTACAATAATTTTGTTCGCATTTTGCATGGTTGGAGTACGGCGTAAGTTGTAAGTGCACATTTCTTGGTACCTGTTCCTGTGTTATGCCCTTTAGTCAGAGTTCTTTTTTGTGAATATTAATTTTCGCAGAGTATTTTTCGACATGTTTGCGTGTGATTTTGGAAGTCTTTAGAATTTGAGAATTCTATACCTAATTTTCTGAATTTTCTTCAGATTCTTGAATTGTACCGTAGTCCAAACTATGTTACCTGAAGTGTTGGGTTGAGCGTAAATAGAGTCTACTATACTTAGAACTAATTAGTCATGTTATGCTGCACCTACCCGTTAAATAATATACTCGACGTTTGACGTACAAGTGAAAGTAACCTATGTACTTATAATTGCTTTCATTTAGTTAAGTACAAATAAAGACATTGAATAATCCTCATTCATGGTCTGGTGATGGCATTGATATGATTTGTAATCGTTAACATATTTTTATCTCTAATTCCTACGAAGCATGAGTTTTTTTTCATATTCTTCTATCCATTCATTTACAACCTTAACACACAACTAACATTTTTCATACGGCTCTATTTCCATTCTTCTCGGTGTTTTTGGCTTTTAGTTCTCTCCCCGCAGAACTTCATAATGGAATTTAAAGACTTATCATTAAGGATTTGTCCGTTCGCCTATAACTCGGAGAGTGTCTTGTTGTGTTGATAGTTGATAGGCTACAATTGTATGCAAATTATTTTATATTTCAGATTTTTTATTCGGATCAGTGCAGTTCCAAGAGGATTAACCAGTACGTGGACACACACTACTCAACCGAGGAAATGCAGCAGCTTCCGCATCCTCCGCCATCCTGCATGTCCAAAGATGACCATAGCCCATATCATCAACGCCATCACCACCATCCGCAGATCCACCGTTCGGACTGCAGCAGTGAGCCGTTCGAGTCACCCGAGACGACATCCTACAGTTTTAATCCAGATCATTCCGTACTTTCCCTTTTGAAGCCCTCAGAGTACTCTTTATATCAGGGAGAGAGTGACCCGGCAGTTGACTACAGCCCCACGAGTGAGAATCTGAGCATGTTCCGTGTATTTCCTGAAGTGGTGTACAATATGCAGCTTGCCAGTGGGAGTGGGGAGTCTGGATACCATGGTTTCGATGGGATCACCAGCAGCAGTTCAACCAATAGTACAAATCCCAGGACGCCCTCTAGACATGGCGGCTATTCCCATGGAAGGACTGTGTCAAATACGACCAATAGTTCCCTCACTTTGGGAGCTGGCCACCCAAACCTGGAACTGGACTTAGGACTCCCTGGTGTTCACAATATGGGTCCGACCCATCAAAGGTACGAGTTCATTAGTATGTATGCTATTTAATTCACTAACTAATTGTTTGGTTATTTACATTAGGTCTCCGTATGACTATGAGCACTACCGTACAAATGTGTCTCTAAGTGCAACTACGACTCCGGTTGGGTTCACAAGTTCCAGCCTGGTGGAAGGTAACTCGATGACCGAGCGTCCAGTGACACTAGAATTGCCCAGACAACTTCGTTCAAGCCTTCGAAAGTACAACTACACCTATAGCCCTACGGGATTCTCTTCAACTAATAATGCCGGTTTTAACAGTAGTAGAGCTCCGAGTGCATGGACTGACTCAGCTGAAGGAACGGTAGAAACTCCGCCTGACAGCAGCCTTAGCGAAGATAGCAGTTACGTGTCGGCCAAGGACTCATTGGCGTCTCTGAACTCTCAACACTCTTCTGTGAATCGGTCCGTGAGGTTCTCCCCAATCACAATGGTTGGGTCGGAAAGGGTTTCCTTAGCTCCGGACCTTTCCCTAAGTTATGATGGGGGGACGCTGCTGGACATGCCTGTACTGACAGATCGAACTGTGCCATTGCAGGCGTATCGGTCATCAAATGCTCGAAATGAACATTCCTCGTCGCTCAGGAAGGTTGACTACGACAAAATTGAATTCTTTCATAATTTTTAAGAGCTGACGCAAGCGCTACCTACTCATCTTGCCCAATTTGTACATAGGTAAGTTATATGTATTAACGCTTTTCCTCAAACGTGTTTTCTTGTAGGTTGCCTTCAGCTGTACATTCGTGTCGGTACTCTGCAATAATATTAAGAATATCCGATGGTAGGGCCCTGTCTGTAATGATGTATGCGACCTTCAGCAACAGGCACCGCCCCCACCCGTTGTTGGTAGGACAGTGCAAATTGACACTTTACCTCTTCATATTTTCTCTGTCGGTCTCAGGCGTAATAATTCAAGCTTTATCAATTATCAACGCGTGTATACGGACATACAATGCTAAGATAGATATCAATTACGGATGATATTGTGTTTTGGTTTTTGCGTTATCAAAATTAGTAAGTGGACTGTGTTAAACGCTAATTGACTTTTCACGGGCATAGTCGAAAGTTAGGGCACTGAATTGGAATTCGTAGTAACCAATTTTTGCTTTGACTAGCCAACACGAACCCGCGCTAACGCTTAAACCAACTACTTTCTAAACATTTCTAGCGTACTTACATGTGCCAGTATATCTCCATTCAATGCTTTTACGCAAATGGCGCGTGTACTCTAGAAAGGTTTAGAAAAAGTAATTGGTTTTCGCGCCAGCGCGGGTTTTTGTCGGCAAGTTATAAATTAATACCAGAGTATAATGCGTCGAATTTGTACTCGCTCCTCGCTCTGAATCGTGAATTAGTATGTAAAACTTTTCAAATTGTTAAACGTTGGCATAATACAAGTAGATGCATGCTTAATCTATATATTGTATTTAAATAGTGAACATTGCTTACGACCCATTACTTTCAGCGTAACTAAACGGCGCCTCCCTCTATTTGCTTACATATAATTTCCTTACCAAATTTTTGCTCATTGCTCATGCTCATGTGGGGCAACTTACATGTTGGTGTTTTGGTTGTAGTCAAATAATGGAGCCCAGGCGCTTTGTGTCAGTCATTTTAGTTCTGCCGTTTGATTTTTCTAGCGCGTGCAGAATTCATGAAAATAAACCCATTATCTAATAGACGGGAGCGCTAGAATTACTTAAGCTTTACGTGCTCATTTGTTAAGAAAACAAAACCGTAATTACTGCTATGGTTGCAATAATTCCGTTACACAGTGATAAACCTAGTCAATTATTTTTTCGTAATATCGCCAATTTCAATTTAAAAAAGAATGATCCATGGATCTTGGTTTCCATTTGTGAGTCAGTCCAGTGATTCCGCGCGAAACTATCTGTACATTCAAATATTACGAGAAATGACAAAATGCATTCCTAAATTTATACCTGGGGTTGCAGTGCATGCATAATTTTTTTTTACTGTACTAGAGAAAATTGTACTTTAGGTTAGTAAATTTGTGCTTAACTATATGTAGTCGGATGTCTAGTATTTGATTTTGTTCGTCTTCGAATACACCGTAGATGCTCAGTACTCATTGTAGTAAAATACATAATGGTAATACTGGTTGTGAGTTTTGACTTTTTTATAATTACATAATACTGTGTTACATTTATGATTCTGTGTAACAACCTAAACCACTTACATGCCACTATGATATGAAATAAATAATTAAACGAGACAAAACTTGGAAACATACTTGTAACGTACGTACTCGTATATCTTGCATTCTTCCACCTACTAATCCCTGTACTACTAATACTTGTATTTATACTGGTTTTTCACCCGACAATTATAGAGAATATTCACCTTCTCTGCATCCAAAGGGCTGAGTGCAATGCGCTGTCCCATTGTTGGCGCATACCTCTGGAGGACACAAAAGTTTAGCCCTCAGAATGGATAGGCGGTCAATAAAATATAAGATCTATGCCCCATGACCGAACTTACTTTGGACCTCAGAATGGGCTTTGAGGTATCGATTGCGAGGTAGAAAGAAATGTTTCCATAATGCAGAATGCTTCCATAGTCATAAGGGAATCCCCAAAGATATACTGCCGGCGCCTGTAACTTCTGTAGTTGAACTCTGTCATCTAAATACGTCAAAAGGGTTCTTGTGGAAGAAACAGAATTTCTGATGATTTCTAGCTAGATAAGCTCTTTAATTTTACCAGGCTTAATGTTATCCCAGAGGACGCTGACGTAATCATCCCGGTCTGGACGCTGGTGCTCATGATGAAATCCTAATACATGAAGCAATTCGTGTATAATTTTGCCGTGCTGGATACATCGTTGAGGGTCTAAGTTCAAGACCTGTTTTAATAATATTAATAATATTTAATATCAAAGTTAAAGGAATACATTATATCCGTAGCCCAAGTTTGTTAATAGTTGTAAACAGTTCCAGTATTATAAAGGTTCGGCCAATAATATTGTATAGCACCAACTATGTATATTTGTAGTGAATACCTGCTTTCCACCCTTACGCCCAGCATACGTATGACATCCATCTCCAAATTTGTCTTTAGAATAAATAATTACACTCTTAGTAAGCTTGTATATAATAGACAGACATTTTCCGCTTTCCTGGAACCCGAGGTGGAGAAAGCCAGAATGGTGTGTGGATATAAACAACGGGAGTTTTCGAAGGCGGTTTAGTACTACATATATCACAACCAAAGTAATATTACTGACTTAAAACGGGGAGATCATGTCTACATACTCTCGGTGACAAAAAGTGAATAACCTGTAAACCAGTGTTTGACTTTCTACCACTTTGCAAATTTTTTATCACTTTTTATCGTTTGCTGATAAAAAGTGATAAAAAATGATAAAAACGATAAAAAGTGATAAAAATGACGGAAGTGCGCCTAAATTCGAACTCAACCCTATATTTGACTAAAAGTAAAAATTGATATCGAATTAAATTACAAATTTTGGTTACAACTACGTTTTCTCAACTACCTATTCACTTTTTAGCTATAAATCACTACAATAGGAGTCCATTATTTATTTGTAAATTGAAATAATTAAATCTGAATTTTCCTGTCAAATAGTCGATCAACTCTCTAAACCTGAGCCGGGATAGCCCTCGCGTACCACCAGAAAGAAGTCAGACGGCTCACACGAGAGAAGCCAGGCGTCTGTAGTCTATCTGTACACTTTAGTCATGCCGCATCCAAAACTATTGTGATGCTTTGAAACATTACAGACCTAATTGAAAAATCGCGTTTGTTTTCACTCCTTATTTCCACTCTCTCAACCTAACACACCTCGATTTATCCTTTAAATAGTTTTGATCAATTTTGATCACTTTCTATCAGCAAACCACTTAGACAAAAAGTGATAAAAATACACTTTTCATCAGGGTGATATTTATCACTTGATAAATACTCGAAACACTGCTGTAAACCCTATTTTCTAGTTCGGGGCCTCAGGATAAATTCAAATATGTTTAGGCAAAGAGACCTCGGACTTGGAAACAGGGTTTACAGGTTATTCACTTTTTGTCACCGAGAGTAGTATACACTAATAAGGCTTGCTTTCTTCACTTCGGAATCGAGGAAGCATGCCTGGCCGGCCTATTAAGCATACGGTGACGCTAAGGCTTCGCACGCATCGGATAAATTTGAAATCCGATCCGAAAATTGTCGGATGGGCTTTCGAATCATCCGATCCTATCCGAAGGTATATCGGATAGTCCCTATCCGTATCCAATCCGATCCTATCGGATCGGATAGTGTCGTTATCTGTATCCGAAAAAATAGAATCGGACCGGCTATGCGGATTAACCGAGGCAAATAAATCATGTGTTAAATAGTACCCAAATACGCTAATAATTATTTCACCGCACGCAATTTTTGTAGGTAATGTTTTTATTTGTATAAGTAAGCCAGTTGTAATATTTTATATGTAGAGTGGGTGGAGCGTAAAAAGAATAACGAAGATCCGCAATGTGGGAGTGATAGCATTGGTTTTATGCAGATAAAACAATGTACTCGAATGGGGATGAGGGAGCTTTGAATCTGAAAGGAGGATAGTGATCAGGATCCCAGGGCCAAGTTTCTGACTGGAGTCCGGATCCGTTCTGCTTTCTGCTCCAGCCTCCCTTTCTTGGGCCGGGCCCCTTAGTACCCTTCAAAGATTCCCTAAACTGTAGCGCATAGGGCCTGGGCCAGAAGGACCCGGAACTAATCTTAAACAGATGAGGCATTCGGACTCAGAAATAACCTCATATTTAAT
>JAQFZY010001683.1:0-14397 GCA_034696285.1 Hypogastrura burkilli | reverse complement strand
TTTTTCGTATTTAATTTACCCAGATTTTTTGGGTAGTGTAGTCACCCGAACTTTTACCCTAGGTATCAGCTTTTCCGTTCTTTTGTAAGTCTGACTTATGGGTAGGTGCTCTGGCGCTGATCGTTACATACTCACATAACTTAAGTAACGTGAGCTTTCGAAACCAAAAATAATTCGCATAAATAATAAATTAAACACATAAAAACACATTCTCTAGTAGTCGACGTTATCGCGTAACTTGCATGATTACTAAAACAAAATTCCGGAAATATCAAATATGAATTCGAAAATCATGATGGGGGGGGGGGAGGGGGGGTGGTTATCCATCAACTTTTGGCGAAATTATGACTTTATTCCAAAAATAACCTTACAATTCGGATTCAGCGTTGTCACGAATCCGAATCTCAAATAATTTTGGTCAATCTCCTGGATCACTGTTGCGGTCGTGGTCTGTGTGATGCGTAGGGAAGGCTGTACCACACGTTGAAAAATCAAATAAATATGGTATGGTCCCGTATGGTGTATGGTCCAATAAATCTTCACAAATGTTCACTCCGTGGTAATGACAAAAATATAAAATGTCCAGCTGCTTCTCGTGTATATGGGCTTTTAAACCAATGATCAGGTGATAAAGAAACAAAGACAATACATAACGATAAACATTCGTAAGAAAATGCAAGTAATGAAAAGCAGAAGTAAATATTTTAGAGATGTGCAGGCTAAGCATTTTTTTAGCCACCTAAAATCAGGCTAACGGCTAAAATTGGCAAACGACTAAAAACCGGCTATCGCCTAAAAATCCACTAAAAGCTAATGGCTATCAATCGGCTAATGGCCAAAAATCAATAAGGGGAATAGTACATACTCTCTTATCCTCATATTGTTACTACTAAACAACCCTAAGCCATTTACCCGTTACCATTTGTCCTATTTTTTTCCATTTTATTTCAACATTTTACAAGATGTTTAGCCGTTTAGCCGCTTTTTAGCCGGTTAGCCGTTTAGCCGACTAAAGATTTTTTTTAGCCGACCGGCTAAAATCTGGGTATTTAGCTAACACCCTGTGCTAAACATCCTGTCCTGTGTGATTGAATATTAGCCGGAGCTAGCGGCTAAAATCTTAGCCTGCACTTCTCTAAAATATTTGACTCTCCAAAATGCAGCATTCGAAAAAGAATGTTACGTTTTCTCTAACTTATTAACCTACTGTATCAAAGTCGACACCGTCCTGTTAACCAAAACTAACAAGCAATATCACAACAGGAAACAAACCAGGGTGTAAAAACCAGGGTTGGGATGATTTAAATCAAAAGAGTTTATATAAGATTCGTAAGAAATAGACGAAATTCTGGTGACTTTCAGTACATATGTGCGAAACATGAACAGCGGTAATAATAAAAAATGAGTCACTACAGCCCATGTTTAAACCTAATCTAATTAATCAATCTCTACGTTTTCGACATTTTAAGCGGGAACCAGAAAGAGTACTATTTGTACTTTTAAGCTTACGTAAGCAAATTAGAATTATGATCAGGCACGTTAACGATTATTGAGCTTGTTTTAATTTGATTTGATGACTAATTTGCATCTTTAAAACTCCTATTGGAAGGGGTGAAGCTGCTTCAGCTGTGAATTTAGGATTAGAGAACATTGACTTACTTTTGTCGTTTCTATTTAATAAAGTTATAAAATGATAAAATCTGTGAGTAATAGCCGAATATCGACGGATAGAATTTTAATTTTAAAAAAAATAAATTAAGTATTAAGGGAAGTGTGTAGTAATGTGATTATTCAAAATCAATCGAAATCCGATTAACAGAGCGGTTTCCGTACGAAATCTGTTAGGAAGGTGCGGTGAACGAATCGCTATAATAGTCAATTTGTTGACAGGACGGTAAGACGAATGTTAGTGAGCTTACCGTACGATTGCGAAATATCACTAATAATTAATTTTTTGTAAACCTAACCTAACCAAAATTAAGAAAGTTGCAATAGTGAAGAAAAATTCATAAAAATCCTCTTACCTAGACGAACTGAATGTGCCTCGATTGGTAATCGACGAACGATGCGTAGAAGCGGGGCAAATATATTATATATGCATACATACATATATTCCATGTTCCAGAAATACCCAGTATAATTGTTTGATACGATCTTGGTGTCCGTATAGACTAGGACCAGACTCCAGAGACGGTTAGGAGACAGCATGGACATGTGGCAGTGTCCCAGTCTTACTTTCGCCTATTCCGATACTGGAAAGCATTCTTACTTTATGTATTGGAGTATTAAATGCACACGGGAATCAATAAGCAATATGAAAAGCCATCAAAGCCATCAATTCACAGAAAAGGAAATCATCAGATCCAAATCGGTTGCTGTTTGCATATTGCATCTAGGTTTGGACATCCATATGGCCGAGATCACAGTATTATACTTACTAAATGTTGACGTTTGGCTCTACTTCGTAGTGTCTGTATAAGTCAGGAAAAAAACATTAAATATACATCATTCAATTTAGTAATTTGCGATGAGTAGAGCGGCCATGGCGTGACGATCGTCGAATACGTGTTCCGTGTATTATATACATAGAAACGAGCTCATCTGGATCTCGAACAAGGCAGCATTCGGGTTTCCCGAGACGCTTCCTGTTCCCTCCGTCTTCTTGTTTCTATCATGACAAACAGCAATTAGTCCCATTAGCTGATTCGGCTCATTTATCTTAGTGTACGCATTAGGTGCGCCTTAATAACAGTTACTTTACTTTTGAATACAGGCGCGCACCAAAGCTAATCACATTATTGTTTCTAGGCTTAAAGAAATGCTGTGAAAATTATTCAGGAAATTATGACAACAGTATACAGTGTGAACGCAGAATTAATGCACTTATATGTTGTATTTCATAATCCGTAACATACGAGTAACTCCTATCCAGACGGCAGGTATGACTACTATGGTATAAGTAATAATGAGAATGCAGTGTTGGTTTATTTTAGTTAAAAAATATTCATGAAATGGTTTTTTAAAGTTGGGTTTTTTAACAAAACAAGTAAGAACTACTTATTAAGGTAGTCACCTTAGATAACAACATAGCAGTGTACAAAGTGGTTCCCTAAAACTTCCTCTCAAATGCATGCTTTTGCAATATAAATGCGACTTTTTCCATGCAAAATCTGCGCTTACGTGCTAAAAAATTACAGTTGGGCTCCTGTTTCTGTATCATCTCTTAAAACGAATAGCCTAGTAAGCGTATGTTACTCTAAATACACAGAATAAATTACTATTTTGAACCAAGTTATACACCTCTCGAACTGGGACATCACCAGGTCACTTAACCAAAGTATAAAAACAGTTTAGGATTTGTGTAACATTACTTTCTCAACACTAAATGCAACGTGAAGGTTATTTTTCACTATAACGAAAACATGAAGCGTCTGACGTGACTTGGAAGGGATGCCCCAATCACGGCAAACGCTTAAATTCCTCCACTCCGACTATCAACTTAGTCGCTATCCGAATTGAGAGCTGACATGTTTCTACGCCTTGTTTTAAGTTTCTTAGGATGTGGAATGACATCATCTTCGTCACTAGAGTCCGACACATCGTCTTTAATCAGAGGTCTACTCTTACCGCTACGTGTTCGGTTAGGTAAAACCTGTGAAGCACTGCGCCCACTCGTCGTGCCTGTAGTGCTATTGGTTTTGGAGGAATTTGAGGACGTGGGGGATACAGGGGATGATGGTAACTTCTTGGGAGTACCGGCTCGCTTGGTACCGGCACGAGGCTCCTTTTCGTCAGGTTCCTCTGCAACCAGGGCGATGGCCAGTAGTTCCCTGTACTTGACCTTTTGAGTCTCTGTTAGCCAACTCTGAACCTAAACACAAAACACCCGGTGGAAAATAAAGACGAGGTACCAGCAACAAGTAAAATATTTAAGGCTCACAACAATTGGGTACATAATAGGAGTACTAACTTGGATAAGTGCAGCTAGCATGCTGTCCCTAGAGAAAATTATACTACCAGATGAAGGAATGAGTCTGAGCTGATCCAAATGAGCCAGAACATTATCCACTGTAGGAGTTGGAATGCCTGCCGGACTCCCAGTTCCTCGCCCTCCTGTTGGTCCACGTTTTCGCTTCGAAGGGGAACCACCGGACGCTCTAGCAATTATGTCATACTTTTATTATTTCTAGAAAACAGCGAAAGGACCTTACCGGATTTAGTAGAAAATTTTCGATTTGGGGCCCACTGGCTATCCGACCTAAAATGTATCGTACTTTATACTAGACCCTACCCTGATCCTAGAACACGGTTAGGTCCATTGCGCATGCGTAAGGTACCCCCAAAAATCGTCAAAGGTGGGTAGCCAAAAAATTTATTTATTTTTGCTTATATGGAACCAAATTAAGGGTTTTGTTGGTGGATATGATAGTACTAAATAGTAGTACTTACATCGCACATTATGACCCTCGTACACCGACACTGCATCATAGTGAAAAAATGTTTTGAAGTCCTGGACCTCGAAAAATGAAGGACATAGTCACAAGTGGGCACATGGTGTAGTGTAGTACTAAGCAGTGGTATCTTCTGTACATAGTAATATTAGAAAAAATCGTACCTTGATGGTGGGACCGATTTTTGAAGTCGGGCAAAAGTCAAAGAAAATAATACTTTCTGACTTCCTGAGGTCACATATTAGGTCAAAATGGTCAAGTCTTATACATTTTCGGAATCTCCATCCAATAAGCTTTCGAAAGATATGTCTTCTTGACGGCAGGGATGGAAAATAAAACCCAGTGGGTTTCACCCGGTAAATCCATGGGATTTATTCCCTGATTTTGGGTTTTATCGTTTTTTTTTTTTTTTTACGTTTTGATGACGCGCTGGTAACGAAACCAATTTCTACACTCTGTAGCCACATAACATTAATTCATATTGATAGTATACCGCACTAACGAAAGAATAAACCGTTGTAACGGGCATAGCCAAATAGCGGAGTGTGACAATGTGTGGCATCAGAGATCACAGAAATTATGACGTTGACCCACCGTATTAAGCACCGCGCTATTAGCAAATCATTGTGAAAGCTGTTTTTGAGTTCATAATATATCAAGTGGTTCATTTATTAATTACTAGGACTTGAAGCCGGTTAGCCTTGAACTTTTGTCCTTGAAGTGAACTCCTAGCTCACACTAAAGTACTATTAAAAAATCCAAAAATCGATTACTCGAAGCCATTTTGAAATTTGCTGTATCATTATTCTAATTTACGTGTATTTAAAAACATATAATTATATTTAGTAGTGTTGCGTATTGCAGATATGAAGAGAATAGTTGTGCTTTCTTAACGTACAACAGAGTGAGAAGTGGAAAATTGTATAAAATTGACCTAGGGTTAAATCTCTTCCACTGCAATTTGCATGTCTCCATAAGCACTGCAATATTAATTTGATATGTGATGTTAATAATATGACAGAAATCCGTTTCACGCGATTGTAAGAAACTGGGTTAAACCCGATAAAACCCAATAACCCATGGGTATAAAACTCTGGTTTTTGCTATCTCTGCTTGACGGTGTGTGACAGATGACCTTTGACCCGGTCACTCAAAATGAAACTCATTTCCGTAAGTAGCCACATGGTTTAAAAATCATTATTAATTAGTAGTACTGTAATGCACATAATAGAATTGAAAAAAATCCATGCCTCCATAGTGGGGTCACGTGATGGCGGGGTCAAAGGTTCATTTTTCGAGGTCCATGACTAATTAATAATGATTTACGAGCGTCATAATGTGCGATCTAGTACTACTATTTAGTACTATCATATCCACCAACAAAACCCTCAATTTATTTCCATATAAGCAAATAAAAATTTTTGGGTACCCACCTTTGAGATATTTTGGGGTACCTTACGCACGCGCAATGGACCCAACCAAGTGTGTTCTAGGATCAGGGTAGGATCTAGTATAATGTACGATACATTTTAGGTCGGATGGCCAGTGGGCCCAAAATCGAAAAGTTTCTATTAAATCCGGTAAGGTCCTTTAGTTCACTCATACACACGAACTTACCGGACAACGCAAGTTGCTAAGACACTTGCTAGTTCTTCACAAAGATCATTGCACCAATACCTCAGAACACTTGCTACGAACTTGTCCTTTGCACTTGGACTGCGACAAAGAAGAGCATTTACGATATCCTGCGTTGGTCTGAAAGTAAAATGAGCGCTTCGCTGTAATTCCGAACAATACTTCGTAGAAATACACTGTCCGAAAGTAGAGCAAATTTTTTGTGCGGCAACGCATTAAATAGAGAGAAATCTGGGCTTCCCAAAAGGACTAGTGAAGTATTTAACATTCGGTAAATATTCGCTTGAAAAAGATAAGCTAATTAATGATATTAAAACTAATCACTCATTTTAATTTTTGTGACCTTGTCCCGCTTGGAACGTTAGAACCTTGATCGGCTACTACCCAACCTAATCTGACTTTAATCTTATTCTTATTTGCCCAAGGTCTAAAACTGCTGCATTAAAAAAGTGTATGTCCTTACATTTCTTTGCGTAGAATTAATAAAAGGGCTGTTAACGCCTCCGAATTCTTCTTTGCATCCAGTTGGGGTATGAGAGACAAAAAGTCATCCATTCTAAATGTATGGGCAGCCACGAGTGTCCATACGCAATGTTGCTCCCACGTTTCCCATTCCAGCGTTCTCACTGGTGAACAAACCAAAAATAAATAGTGAACACCTGATAATTGTGGAATTTATAATAGCGAAAACTTGCTGCAACCCTGAAATACCGAAAATGGTCCAGTTTTAACTCATTTTATGATTCATTGCCGAATCTTATTAAAACATGATTATAATTGTTCCAAAATTGAAACTGAAAGTAAACAAACGTAGGTGTCGACTGCGTATTTCTCTTCATTCATACGCATGTATTATGTTTGATGGGACGAATTACGTTTGGGATAGCATATAGCATAAATCTTTTTTCTTTTCAGAGTTCAGTAACATATTACGTACGCAAAATAGGTACAAGATTATCCTCCTCGAAAAATATGCAATCGTTTTGCATTATCCTCCATGTCAAGTCTTGTAACTGATTTGAATCCAAGGATGAAACGAGTAAATGTATAAGATCTGCGGAGCCAGTCAGGAGAGTCTCGTCTTCGTACCTTTAAAATTAAAACCATTATTTCATCAGTTATCTAGCCTTAGCCATACCATAACTATTGGACTAAAATATTCTACAAATCTCACCAAGAATAGACAATTGGGAAAAGGTATACTAGTGCAAGTGGCTCGTGCGCCCAACAGCATTTTAGATCCTGAAGTAACTGTGACTCCAGCTGATGATTTCAAACAATTTCATTAGTAATTAGTACTTCGTACTGAGTCAAAGTGAAAGCAAGTAATGAGGGGATGTTTACGTTTACCTTCAGGCCACGAAGCTGCGATAAGTTCTTATAGAGGGTTTCATAATTGTGTTTGTTGTACCTCATATCTTCAAATTCTGGATCTTGTTCAAACCTAATAAAGAAAAACAGTAGCATGTTTTGTTTTATAAATACACCTTACGAAAATTAGAAACACATGGTGAATAAATATTATGCGTTCTAAACCTTACATTTGATACAGGATTATGAGAAGTTTGTAGGCAATACTGGGCTGGTTAGTTATCATGTCTGATAGAACTCTCATTACGTTCTTCATTCTTAGGGACTTGTCAGAAGGCTTCATATTTTTTACCAGTTCCAACAATTCATTCAATGGAGAGACATATAAACTGGCCCTACAATTTAAGATAAAAGTTGCAGTTAGGAAATAACTCTTCTGCAATCGATTAACAATTAATATACATATATTTATGGATTTAAGACAGCATACACAACACAGCTAGACTCCTCGGTAACACACGGTTTGTTTAATTCTGACTTGAATACGTAGAGTAAGCATTTGGAAACATCTTCCCGTTTATCTTTCTCCAGTGGCTCTTCGACCAGTGAAGAGAGAAGATCTTCGAGTAGATCAGATCTAGGAAGCATTAAATATATGTAATACTTCGTAATAGCAGTTAAGCAGTTGGCCATTTAAAAGTTGTTCAATATGAGAAGCAGCAGCCACAACATGTCCACAGTATAAAGTTTAATTAGGTTTACCTTGTTGCAACATTCATACCACTACCATTTAGCATGGACTCGAATGGCAACCTCATGTTTGTTGGTAAAGTTTGGATTCTCTCAAATACTGTTGCTCTCTCCGCTTCCTCCGCATTCGTCGCTAATGTAGGACTATTTCTTGAAATAACGCCTTCTGCCAATCCCATAAAATAGTTTAAAAGTTCGAAATCCGAATCCGAAGAATAAGTACTAAAACTCATACTCAAGAGAGATCACCGTACTATTAATAGGTTGGTGGATAGGCTTACAATAAAAATTTAACGGGTCACGATAATTAAATTATGGCATTTGAAAAGATTAAGACTAAATAATTATCTAAGCAAAATATTAAACATTAGCAACAATTCAGTGATTTTTGTGTATTATTTTCTTAAACAATTGAACTTTACGACTCAGCCTAGCTCCATGAAATATAGATAGTGCAGATGCAGAATCAGACTGTATTCTAGTATATCCACATAATATACCTTTGGGATTAGCTACGCTTCGATGTGGCGACATTGTAATTGGTGCTACTTCCATCCGTTCTTCTTGATCATCACCGTCGTCATCCCTGTCCTCGTCACTAAAATCAGGATCTTGCTGATTAAAAGTTATCGAATTTTCCCGTGAATGTTTCGAAGTCGCACTGCTACTTGAATTTATTGAGTCGAACAAATTATTTGTCGAGGCCGTTATAACACTGGTACTATTATTCGTTGTTATAGAATTAATAGACGCATTTGGTGGGGGTGAGGAACGGTGAGTCACAATTGGCGGTAACATGCCTAGGCTGCTACTGGTAAGAGTCAAAGTACTATTGTTATTAGCAGTGAAGGGTGACGTAGAATGTTGAGGTACTTGAGTTAAGGTGACAGTTTGGTTAACACTGTCCGCCGAATGATTATCACCAGTATTATTCCCACTATTGTTGGTCACTTCTATAGCGCTTGTACCATTGTTCCGGTCAAGTAAAACAATTAAATGCTCCTGGATAGCTCGTCTTAACTCGGGCTCCAGTTTCGGATTTTCTAACACCGGGTCTAAATTTTGTAGAACTCTTTTGTCTATTATTGTTCGTAGTGCTGCACCGACTCCAGTCTTAATACTATCAACCGCAGAAGGCCAATATTCGTAGGTCAGCTAGGAATAAAGTAATGATAGATATTAGTTAATCTGTAAAATACACAATATATTCCACAGAAACGTGTTTACGTCTATGTGACCCAATTTACTTACTCTAATAAGAAAATCCAGAAGCGTAGCCGTAATAGCAAGGTGAGGTTTCAGACTATGGTACATCACAAGAATACCGGGTTCTGGAACAAAGGGATTAATATTCATACTTTCACTTTCTGTAAGTAGTAACTACAACATACTACCACACTGTAAAAAAGAACCTAGTACTACTTCCACTTGGACTGCACCTTACCAATATTCATAATATTATCCTTGATAGGGTCAAAGACAAGCCAATCAAAGAAAAGCGCTAATTTGGCATTAGCGGCTGTAACGGGATTCGTACATGTTGTCAAGAGCCAGCCAATGACAGCCCATCGAGGAAGAATGTCAGAACACAGTATTTCATTCGGAGGATGGATGACACATACAATAAAACGGATAATGTCTGCACGAAGCGTCTGAGACTCTGGTGTTGAAAAATACTGTAGGAAATACGGATTAATAAAATGTTAATGACAAATGACTACTATATTTATATCCGACCATATACCGAATTTCATCTAACCTGTTTTTGAAACCAATCTTGGTATCTTTTTTGTACTCCAAAACGGACTTGAGATGTAAGAAAATTAATTTTTTTCTCCATGTCTGGAGTCAGTCTTGATTGAAGATATTTACGAGAGGTACGTAAATGAAGAAGCTGCGTTACTCCCGTTAAATGAGGTGAGAGGGTTCTAGGATTAAACAGTATATCTTTCCATAGTTCTTCAATTTCTGGGATTCGAGTGACAGCTTGAAGCTGTCTCAAAAAGTCCCGCCCGAGTCCAATTTGTTGGTTCATGCAAACATCTGTGAAGTGGTCGCGAATTAAACTCACCACGAAGATTACCTGGAAGCATAGTATTAAGAAAGGTTTCATTTTGTACTATTTACTAGTACCTGCTTGGACTGAACCTAACCGGGTGCACGCAAAAGTTTTTTGTCACATAGGCGAAAAATATTTAATTGCGAATTTAGCCGTTTTAGGTCATTCTAATACTTTTGAGACATACTTATTTTTTTGTGATTTTTCAAAAATTTTTGAAGTACCGTACTATGGGAAAATGACAAACAAATAAGTATGTCTCAAAC
Organism: Hypogastrura burkilli; assembly: GCA_034696285.1. NCBI lineage: Eukaryota > Metazoa > Arthropoda > Collembola > Poduromorpha > Hypogastruridae > Hypogastrura > Hypogastrura burkilli. The sequence goes on along the minus strand of JAQFZY010001683.1, from coordinate 3,925 downwards.
GTCTTAGAATGACCTGAAACGGCTAAATCCGAAATTAAATATTTTTCGCCTAAAATGTGACAAAAAACTTACATTTTTGCGTGCGCCCGGTTAGGTTCAGTCCAACCGTACCTAATGCCTAGTCGCGCGCCAAGTATCCTCCAGCGCCACTAAATCTAAAAGAAATGTTTCTACTTTCTACCCCAACTTATGAATATATGAACAAACCTCTTTTTGTCTTAGGCTGGCTAGTGTCGGACTAGTATGGTCTTCAAGTATTCTTAGATAAGTGTATATTACGGCAGCTATAAGTACCGGATGCTTATCTAACCAGGATGATCGATGTTCCAGGTAGATATCCAGCATGCCTTCAACAAGCCAGAGATTTCGACCTGAAGTATCTCCACCAGCTATTTGTCTCATTAAGTTCCAACACAACATATCTGCTCCGTTAACACTTCCTTTAACCATTTCTCTAAGAAGGTACAAAATCAAACAGGTAAACTACATAAATTTGACCAAATACAATGCATTAAAATTAAACCGTCTCATGAACATATAACAAGCAATCCGGAATATCCTTACCTGATCACCCAAACCAGCTGGCTTCTCGAAACATCAGTCAATTTGTGATACTTATCCAAAGTAATCTGTCCAAGCATTTCTACTACTACGGCCAAATTATCCCGACTTATGAAATTTAAGTCCCGGTAGCACTGAAATTCATAAATGCAACGTATTAGCGTAACGAAAACTATTTAAGATAAGAAAAGGAAATCGGCCTAAATAACATAAAACTATTACTTTTCCTGCAGCTTCTTTTTCCAACAGAATTGTTGCAAGTAGTCCAAGACAAATATCATCGTGCGTTTTCTGATCCCGGCAAGCTGCCGCGGTGAGAGCATCGTGTGTTTCTCGCTCGGAAACATTTCCTCCCAATCTGTTCAATATTGAGCGAGATCTGTCAAGTTTCTATTGAAATTGAAAGTAAAACAATGAACAACGCTTGATTAAATTTTAATCATTTTAGATTATAGTAATCATACTTTTTAAATAATCAGGGTGATATACATATAATTCTGTAAAATACGAATTATAATACTCAATCGCTGCCCATAAGGCCTTGTGATAAAGGGGATTTTTGCGCGACGTATATAAATACACTTCAATTAACTTCAAAGCATTTTCCAGTTTGGAGCTTTGGGTAGTGCGAAAAGTTCGAACTTCTTTGCGCATATACAAAGAACTTTGACTGCACAATTACATTAATGTCCGGATGCTTATATACAAACCGCCGACTCCTCAGAGAAGCCATTTGTCGTAGACGTGTATTATTTATTTTTTAGTTTGGTGAGGGACCCTGTAGTTCGCTACCACGTATGTTTTTGCGCGGTAAAATTTGAAATTATCCCAGGACTTGGTGGATTGAATATACGCTGTCCGGATTGCATCTCCAAATTTGGATATATGCTAGATTAGGCGGAGCGGGACATAGCATCAAACAACCTAGTAAAACTGATCGCGACCGTACATCAGCTGCCCATGTCGTCTTTTGCCAAGAAGGATCATACACTGCAGAAATTTTGAAACATGGGGCCATTTATCATAATTTTGTTCGGAACTTCTTTCTATTCCCACGATCGACAAAATGCAAGTATTAATTGTATGTTTAAATGGACGTGAAAGCCATACGACCCCTCCTGGTCACTAAATTGTAACCGGGTTAATCAGAAATTCGACCGTTAGAGGGTCAAAAGGGTGATCTATGGCCAGGACGTCATTTAAATATTGTTCAGGAGGTCAAGATCTGTAAGCACATCAAGTTTCAGCCAAATCCAGCAGAGTGCCATCTATTCCTCATGTGACATTTGAGCGACCCGTAGTGGGACAAGAAGGTAACCTACAGCTTTTACGCCCATTCAAAATTCAAACATTGTTCACGACGTCGATATGTGATAGTATCCAAGTTTCAGCAAAATCAATCTGATTGCCACTTCCCCATAGCTTGGGTACGATATCCTTTTAAGGTACATATCATTCATCCTAATCCGTCGAGTAAATAGTTCTGGAGAAAATAGTATATATGTTACACCCCAACCCCGAAGACGGCCTGTGGGCGCTGAAACGAGCCACAAGCAGAAATGACGCATTTTCGAAATTTGACTGTAGTAACCTAACCGAAATTAACTTAACCCAACTTAACGTAAGCTAATCTAACCCAACCTAACGTGATAGTATCATTATAATTAGGTTAGGTTAGGTTACCCCGAAGTTTCCGGGTAATGGTCGGTTGTGAAAAAAGAGCCCATAACTAGTTGTGGCTATTTCGGGGTTGGGGTGTAACATATATATATATGGTAGAGCGGTCTTGGTAGGTGTGAATACTTGCACAGATTGACAATGAGAGATGGGATGGGAAACTACCCTTGGATGGGGATGGAGGTTTACAACACGTGTACAGGATTGGAAATTGAAATAAACCCTTCACCCACCGAAATCGAATTAAGTTTGTTTAAAAGCCAATTGTATGGCCTACAATAATTTCAAAAGCTGGGAGGCCTATGTACATGGGAAGTGGGTAAAAGTTAAAACAACACATCGAGGTAGTTTTTTGAGGTTTTTGGGTCGAAGGAATTTAGAAGTGCAAAGTTTGAATTGAGGCGAATCGATGGGACCCCATTTAACGGCTTTTATGCGTCTTTAATTTTACGCGTACGTTTAGCCGTTTCCCCGCAATCTATCGGCGAAGAATTTACGGGGGGTGGGGCTAAAAGCATATCTATCGGAACTCGGAACGAGCATTTTCCACCTTTTTACATGGAAAATGTTGTCGTCATGGGGGTTTCACTCAGGCAAAAAAAAGTTACTCTCGGTTGTTGTAAATAAATTTTGATGTATGATGTCTGATGAATTAATGTAGAAGTCAACTAAATTATATGAGATTTACTTCCTTTAATACTTGAAGCATCTATGTAAAATGTTGCAGTTGTGAGTTGAATAAAATGTTATAAGACATATGTATAGTTTATTTAAAAAAAAAAAAAAATGTTGAAGTCTGTGTCTGTTTGAATGTATACGGCGTCTTAGCGAAACAGTGCGAGGTAAGGGAGGCATGGCAACCAACGAAAATAGAAAGTTATTCTTGCCCAAGAAAAGTTCACAGACAGACGGACAGATACGCTCGATCAATAGTTTAATATGCTTCGCATGCTGAGTACTTGCATGCAGAGTACGCTAATAAATGATATTTCCCTTGACTAGCTACAAATGCAAGCCGCTACTCTAACGTGGAATTAGTGGCTAAATAAAGATTTCTAGAGTGTAATTTCCGCTTGTTAGCTTCACATCAGAAAATTGTAATCGTACGATTCATTCTAATAAAATCCACCACATGTTCTTCCTATGTAAACGTTAAAGTTAGGAATACGAACAACGCATCTTCTCCGTCCAGTAAATCATCCAAGGTGTATTCTATTACATTTACACGTAGAGCAAGCAACCAACACATCACCACATACTAGCGGACACTGTCGTAGATCGTAGTTAAGAAACTCATGATGTGTCCAAATATTCATCCGTATTTTTTGTTAATTTAAAACCTAGATTTGCACTTGCACAAATGGCCAAAAACTATAAAACCGAGGAACTATACCGTTAAGTATAATTATGTAGCAATTTAAATTAAATTCCCAGTATCCGTACATCCAAGCTATGCTCAACGACTTCGACATTTGCTCTGATATGAGCCTACATCTCATATCCCATTCCCATAGTACATTCTATGTACATTGTACAGTACATAAGTATGGTAAATCCTTAAATCTAAACCAAACTGCGTCCTCTCACTCTCAACTCAACAGCAGCCTATTACGAGACGGTAAAGGCTCACTTCTGGGGCAATTTCTGGATACGGTACAGGTTTTCTCAGTGAACTCTCAGTCAGACC
>JAQFZY010001682.1:0-14409 GCA_034696285.1 Hypogastrura burkilli | reverse complement strand
AGGAAGGTACAAAATAGACAATTACGTGGCTATTGGTTGCCTTTTCCTAAACATTTTGTGAGCTTTTGGAGTCAACCATGGACCGATAACTACGGTCCGGTCCACGGTCCGCTCCACCCTTCGGACCATGGACCGGACCGAAAACAACGGTCCGAAAAATAGTCAGACCGGACCGGACCGTGGACGGGACCGCCGGTCCGGTCCGGTCCATGGACCGGAACGTGCGGTGCCCTACTCCCTGTGTTATAGAGATAGGGCATTTTGGACTAAACTTAATAATATATTGTTAAAAATGTGCTCGATGTAAATCAAATACAATGCACTGTTTTCATGTTTATATACACGTGATGCTTGGTCTACTGCGTCGTGTAATTTGAGTTTACATATACATCTGATAAAAGTGCACAAATTTGAGTGTTTCGGAAGTTTGAAATACGTTTTGTAAGTTAGCTACTTTTAAATATAGTTGTGAGGAATAGGGCAGCCCTAGCTATAGCAGGGGAAAGTCAGAAAATGTAGGAAATAGGCCCGGCTGTTTAGCACGGGGGACACGCTTGGTAATTAACTGCTCATAATTAATTAGTCAACTTAAGGTCACCGGGTGAATTCAAATAGTTGAAGAGTAGGTCCATACCTACAATTCAAGGTCTCGACACTTGTGCGAACAAATTAGGAGCCTACCCTTGCCTTGCCGAGCATAGTAGAGACCTAACGGCCGTTTACATGGGTAAATAACCTGATAGGACACGAGTTCCTTGTCTAGTCCTATCTTCCAAAACGGGTTTACTTGGACTTCCAGCAGACTACAACGGTAGGGACGTTAGTCCCTAATTGTATACACGTTAGGTGAAACTAGGGCTTTCCTATACATAGCGTTCTCCCCCTTTATGGTCCCCCTTTCTCTCTTCAGAGTTCTACGTTAGTTTCCTATATAGCGTTTGCCACTGTAGGGTATTTGGGGTTCTTACTACTTGCCTCCGAGCTACACGTATGCTATAGAGAACAACGTAACCTCTGACTTGTCTTTGTGTACCTTCATTTTAGCTTTAGTCTAGTTAGTCTAAGGTACCGGCCCATAGTAGAGAAGAAACCCCCTGCTATGGGAAACTGAACCAGCCTGGGTAGTTAGGATTTTCGATGTACGCCACTTAGCTTCTAGCCAGAGTAAGGTGGAACGTTACATAGTTTTATAGAACTCGTTCGAGTTTATATACAACTGTTGCTTAGGTACTTTGAGTTGTTTCATTTGAGTTTAAAGATAGCATTACGATCTAAGGTTACGGTTTACGGTCGAAGATATTGCGTTTTTAAGAATATAAAGTGCATATTCCACTGCATGAGTGGAGCAATGTCTACAATTTTGCTTCTCAGAAGCAGTCATAAAGCCAGATCTAAACCTTTCCGAAATTCGGTTGTGTTTGGATATTTGAAAGGTGCTTCACTGATATATTTTTTTTCAAAAGTTAGTATTGTATAATGTGCTTCGCGTAGTTCGAGTTTATATACAAACAAAAGATGCTAGAACTAAATTATATACTATGCGTGGTTTACTTTGTTATAATTAATGTTGTGATCCGAATGATACATGCTTTGATCGCATATAAGACATTCAAATGAAAAACCTGCTTTCAGCAGATTGGGACCAAAAGGTGTGATGCAAATACGAATGGAGTAGAGCTATTGCGTTTTATCGCACATAAGGCCTTCAATTGAAAAATGAGTAATCGCTTAGTGAAATGACCGCTGAAGAGAGCCATGTTAAATAGTTTGCTTGTTAAGCAGACATAAAACCAGTTGTAAACCTTTTCCAAAGAACCCTATCGGTTAAGAGCCATTTTCTTTGATTCTGGGCCCACTCTTTTTATCGCGGAAAATCATAGCTAAGGAAACATGGGGCTTATGCTCTTATTATACACAGTTAAGTAGGACCGAAAGGAAGCAATTTGAAAGGGGACAGACAGACAGACGGACAAAACAATTGCATAACCGTCTTTACTACGTTAATACGGTAATAAGGGAGACGTAAACCTAACTAGTTTTACCACAGAATAGGCACTATACTCGAATTGCTCTCTAACTGTCGGACTTGCTCTCTAGCTGTCGACTAAGAAGGTTGTCGCATCAAAAGGGTTCTTTCGTGCTTTGGCTCGTAGGTGAGTGGTCAGTGCAGTGAGTGATAGGGTCCGTCCCTTAGAATTACAACCTTGTTAAGCCTTGTGCAGTAGGCTAATTTTGTGAACCGAAGAAATCCACATTTTTAGTCGGAGCCCTGGCTAAGTGCGCTACCTTTGACCTTTCCTGTATTGCCCTCTCTCTACGAGTTCAAAAGTAAAAACTTAAAAAATCCTTTCCTTGCCTTGATTATGTCTGTGGAAACCAGAACTGGATCAAAGGCGAAAGTGAACGTTTCGCAAGCTGAGAACAGTGATCCAGTGACGAAAGCTATTAAACAGCTCGAAAAGAAGCTCATAGGAAAGCTGGATCAGTTATCGACCGAGCTCGCTGACATAAAAGCGTGGCAGGAGGAGACGAACAAACGACTTTCATCCCTTTAAACCAAATCCTCAAATAATTTAAAGAAATTGAAGAATCTGGAAGCTAAATTGGAATCCGTAAGTATATTGGAACCCCTAGATCCTGAGCATCTGTTAAAAACTATCCGTGATGAGTTCTATGAACAAAGACGCCGAGTGCAAAAACAGTGCAATGTTATTGTATATAGAATGGTAGAGTGCAGTGCATCAGGGGAAGAGGAAGACCAGCAGATTATAAGCCTGCTCAAAGCCTTAGACTTCGAGGCAATAATAGGTCCTAAGCAATACAAACGCTTAGGTCAAAAGGGACAAGGAGCAGAATCCAGACCGAGGCCCATACTAATTGAACTGTATTCCATTATCGAAAAAAAGTCAATTCTATCTGGGGCAAGGGTCATTCGTACAAAAATACAGTACAAACAGGTGTCTATCGCTCCTGACCTTACATTTATGGAAAGGGAACAAAGGCGTGCGTTTGCACTCAACAGAGCCCAGTAATTTCGGGTCCCTGAGACCCCAGAATTGAATGAACAGGGATGACGTCCTGAGCAACATCCCAATGCACTAGCCTGCCGCCAACCTGCCCTTCAAGTTATAAATACTGTAAAAAAATCCAAATGAACATTGCACTATCGATCAGTAACATATCAGTGAAAGTGAACGCATAAACCAGTCCCCATATACAAGCAATAATACACGAGAGGAAAAAGGAATAAAGGTACTCACATTAAGTACCAACTCGCTTGTGAACCCGATGCACTTTATGCAAATAAAAGAGCTGATTGTACATAACAACATATACATTTGCTGCATAACTGAAACACGAGCAAATCCGGGGGACAAGTTACCTCATATCCCAAACTACACTGTAATCCGCTCTGACCGCCCAACTAATGCCGGCGGAACAGCTATTATTCACAGAAATAATATTACATGCGATATTCTAATGATAACAGACTTCCACCCATCCGTGAAACATCAGACTAAATATGTTCTAGTTTCGTATAAAATTGGCTTTAAAAAACCCTTTTTTATTGCCTGTATATATCGACCTCTGCCGAAAGTGAATATAACGAATTTTAAGTCTACATTAAAAAATATTTTTGACAAAGTTAAGGCCAACCAAGCGTGCATTATCACTGGTGACTTCAACTTAGACATTCTAGAGGCTGACGACGTGTACGTTTAAAAACTGATCTCGATCATGGGAAGCAACGATTACGCACAATATGTGCGTGAATGGACAAAATTTAACGAACCAACTAACAGATTCTCACTCATTGACCACGTGTGGTGTAACAATTATTGTGTACTAAATACTGAAATCTTCAAACCAGACATCTCTGACCACCAAGCAGTGCAATTCTTCGTTTCATACAAAAAACCAAAATGTGAGCGAACATCTGTGGCGTTTCGGGATTACAAGTCTATAAACCCGGAAAAGTTTGTCAATGACCTTAACAACCTGGAGTTTAATCCCACGAACTCGTGTGGCTCAAACGATGCATGGAGAGATTGGAATGACAAAATAAATACAATAATAAACATCCTCAGAAAAATAGATCTTATGTGTGTTACCCCAATAAAAAATTTGTGAGTGCTGAAACATCAAGGTTGAAGAAAGAAAGGGATAAAGCTTACAATAATTTTGTCAATAACCCGACACCTAAAAATAAAATAAAATCAGTGCAATTAAATGGAATTGTTAAAAAAGGTATCCGATCTGATACTAAAAACAAGATAAACCTGCAGATAGAGATGGATGGTTTCTGGAAAGGACTAGCTTCGGAGATTGTGTCCAATAAAAATAATAAGGCGTCCAATTTCCAAATGGACAGTGAGATCGTAGAGAAGGTCCTGTAGTTCTTCGCCCGTATTGGAGAACCGCCGGTCAACCAGGAGCAACTAAGTCCCATTCCTTCAGTTGAGTTGTATGACAGGACTTTTGAAGTCAAAACCACTGACACTTACTCTCTTACGTTATCCTGAAACTCACTGAAAAACAAACAAAAGGACAACGAGGACCTGACCGGCATGTCCATGCACATAACCTGTTAATTGGCATGCCTTATTTTCGCGAGTCTCTTGTGAGTTTGTTTAACGTAATGAGATACCAATTGCATTTAAAACTAGCACAGTATCCATCCTCATAAAAAAACAGGCCGCTACCGACTTCATTAACATACGGGCTATATAATATATATGTAGTTTATGTAATACCCTGTGCTTCCAAACTTTACGAGAAAATCATCCAAACCCAACTTAGCCTGCATCTTAAACAAATACAAAACAAACTTTTCGAAATATCAGTTCGGATTCCGCACTGGTAATAGCACGGATCACACAATAATGGCTATAGTGGATATAGCGCTCCGTGCAACGGACAAAAAAGATATTTGCATACTAGTAACCCTTGATCTTCGAAAGGCGTTTAACTGTGTCTAGAGAGTTACTACTAGAGAAAATGAAGGCCATTGGAATCGACACAAAATGGTTTGGAATTACCTTAGCGGTCGACTACAGCGGCTTAAGTACGACGATTTCAACTTCACTTCTGTTATTCCGGATAAGTATGGCCTCTCGCAAGGTACTGTACTGGGTCCCATACTATTTTCTATTTTTATTAACGACCTCCCGGAGGCTACGAAATCGACAACGGCTTTCCTGTTCGCAGATGACAGCACGCCAGTGCTAACCGGGTCCCAAGATCGAATAAGCGAATTGATTCAAAGGGTAGAAGATGACATTGAGATTGTTCTACGATGGATGAAAAGTAACAGGCTTGAGCTAAACGCCTTAAAAACTGAGTGTATCATACTTAGGAGTCCGCACAACCTAAGGAAAATTGTAACCGTTAAACTTAAAGTAGACAACTGTGAGGTTGCTTCTTCGGAGCAAGTCAAAGTACTTGGCGCGGTCATAGATAACCAATTGAAATGGAAGGCTCACATTAAACAAATAACTTCAAGATGCTATGCCCAGGTGCGTGTCCTATACATGATTAGGCCGCTAATCACAACAGAGAAACTGCAAATCCTCGTTCAGTCCATCATCCTTTCACATCTAAACAATGTGTTTAGTCTGGGGTAGTGTCGACGTTGGAACACTAAAACCTTTGGAGAAAGTAGTGAAGCAAGCGGCCAGGATGATCCTAAACCGAAAGCGATCAGAAACAGTGAGGTCTGAGATCTGCGGGACACTCAGTGGCTAATGCCAAAATACCTATATCAGAAGGCCTTACTGTGCCACATGTTCAAGTTCACCAAACGAGACACAGCGCCGTCTTACTTCCGGGAGCAGATCGAGTACAACTTTTCAGTACGCCATTATTCGAATCGATCCCAGAATGACATAAATATGCCGGTAATCCCGAAGTCAAAATTTGGAATTCGCACGTTTGCATACACCGCCTTCAAACTGTAGAACTCTAGGGGTGCAGCTTATAGTACTCAGATGTCGTACGTTTCATTTAAACAAGCCATCCTAAATTCATTGCTGGAAGATCAGAAAGCGGAGTGGCTCTAGTAATAACTTATTGATCAATACAATTTTATGCATAATTTTTGATTTTCTATTATACCTTTGTAACAAACTAATCTCTGTAATTTATTATGACTGCGAATTTGTTGAGAAGGCAACGTAAGGACCCTGTATTGGGATGTTGCTTTTAATAAAACAAACAAACAAACAATTGAACTTATATTGACCTTTATTGACCGCTGTACAGGTGCCAATTGCTACCTACGTTACCTAAGATTTCGATACACACTTTACTTAAATTTGACCATTATTGACCATGGTGACCACTGTGGAGTCCATGTCTAAAAGAAGTTTACCGATCTAATCGCTATAACTTTTGCCTTCCAACGATAACTCTCTCAACACCTTTTGCTGCGAATTGAGTGTTGACCCCGTATATCACCTACCTTAGAGACCACCTGTGTCACCTATCTTCTGATACATTGATACTCATTACAAAAGAGCTAAAACAGTGAAAACCCCATTCCTAAATGTTAAACCGTTCTAATAGAGTAGTTCAGAATACTAGGATTTTATATTCAATGACCTCAAATGACTTTTGTATGGATCATGTCTCCAAAGCAAGGCCTACAACATAATCAATGCCGCAAAAGCTTCCCAAAAACACATCACTTCATACAATTATGTGTAAGTTTCGCGTTGTTCCATACCGGGACCGACTATTAACCGTCACCTGCAGGACAAATTTCCTGTCTTGTTAACACTCATTCCATGTGTTAAAGATTCGTGAAAACACCGCTCCTTAATGCTGAATGGTTCAGGAGTATTACACATAGACCAGGGATAAAGAGCGGAGGTTAAAGGCGGTGGGGTGTGAAGACCGGATGGGGGCAGTCCTTTAGTTAAACCAATTAAATTGCAGTGAAATCCGTCTGACTGAAATGCTCAGCCTAGTGGATGTCGACCACATGTCTTGAACTACCCTTAGAGGTCTCATAGGTGACTCATCTTTTGCCGCAGTAATCAGAGATGGAAAAAAACCGGGTTTTATTTTTTAACCCATGGGTTATTGGGTTTTATCGGGTTTTGATGGCTTTAACCCAGTTTCTTAAAATCGCGTGAAACGGATTTCTGTCATATTATTAACATAATATAAAATACATAAAATAATATTAAATACACGTAAATTAAAATAATGTAACGACAAATTCCAAAATGGCTTCCAGTAATTGATTTTTGGATTTTTAGTAGTTTAGCGTTAACGGAGTTCACTTCAAGGACAAAAGTTCAAGGCTAACCGGCTTCAAGTGCTAGTAATTAATAAATGAACCACTTGATATATTATGAATTATGAACTCAAAAAAAGTTTTCACAATGATTTTCTAATGGCGCGGTGCTTAATACGACGGGTCAACGTCACAATTTCTGTGATCTCTGATGTCACACATTGTCACGCTCCGCTATTTGTCTATGCCAGTTACAACGGTTTATTCTTTCGTTAGTGCGGTATACTATCAATATGAATTAATGTTATGTGACTAGTGACTACAGAGTGTAGAAATTGGTTTCGTTACTAGCGCGTCATCAAAACCTAACAAAAACCGATAAAACCCCAAATCAGGGAATAAAACCCATTGGTTTTATCCGGTAAAACCCAGTGGGTAAAACCCACCGGGTTTTATTTTCTATCCGTGGTAGTAATACTCATGATCATGACCTGAAATGATTATTAGTGAAAACCCCATCCCTTCATGATGAACCGTCTAGCAAGGAGTATTGCCGACGGACAGATAGACAGACGGACGGACGAACGGTAACTACATTTCTACAAAGGGAGACATGATGTCACCCTTCATCTAATATATAATTGCGGTAGATCCGTCTATATATATTTATTTATTTGTTTGTGTGTTTATTTGTTTATTTGTACCTATGTACGTATGCAAACATTTCTGTCAACAGCTGGCAACGCCCGGAAACCGTTGTTGTTAGGACACCTCCCTAATTGGCACATCACACACGTTTTCCTCTTTATGTTGGTATAGAAAGTCTAACTCGAACTCAACTGAAATGTTTGTCGTTAAATACTTAAGGTGCTGCTCAGCGGCTCGACTTGCCGTTACTTCCAAAAGGTACCCCCAGCATTGTGGGAGACGTATGTTATACTTTAAACTTCACACGCACGTACTATACATAGTATGACTTCCTTTATTTGTATCGTTACTCTAATACGTAGTTGTTGGTCACTTTTGTAATCCCATTATTACCGATAAGAGATGATAGTGGGAATGCACAGGACGAGGAAAAGTGACTTTGTGGTCATTGTGGTGACCTCTTAGGTCTGTCCACACCAAAAATCTTTTCGAAGGATTCAAGTTAGGCGGTCTTTGCACAAGGCAAACTCATAAATATTTGCTGCTCGGACGTGATTTCAATTACAAATGCATTTGATTTGTTGGCTTGGTTAATTGTAAATAAGGATTATTTAGTCAGATTTTTATCTAGATAGAGTTCAAAATTGCAGAAAATATTTTGCTTTGACTATCCAACAAGCCCCGCGCTAACGCGGAATCAGCAACCACATTTTCTTAACGTTTCTAGCGTACGCGTGCCATAATATTTGAGTTCAATAAATTATCGGCAATGGCACGCTTACGCTAGAAATGTTTAGAAAATGTAGTTGCTGATTCCGCGTTAGCGCGGGGCTTGTTGGCTTAACGACATATCTGACCTAAAGCAGTGAAAATGAAAACGGAAGAGTACAAATTCATTTAGTATTTCAAAAGACGGCATTTCCAACTTTATCATTTTTTTTTACCACTTTGTAATATTTAATGTTACAAAATATGCAAAACGGTAATACATAATCCGAAACGGAGAATATTTAATGGGAAATCTCTCACCAAATGAATCAGATTTCGTCACCAGGGTTTTTATCTCAAAGTCACTTTTTTTCTCTTATCAATTAAATCAAAGTTCTCACCAATCAAATCAAAGTTCTCACCAATCAAATCAAAGTTCTCATCAATTAAATCAAAGTTCTCTCACCAATTAAATCAAAGTTCTCGCCAATTGAATCGGAGTTCTCACCAGTTACGCAAAATTACTCACCAGTCATTTCGATCTTATTATGAGCAGAATATCCTACTTAATAAGTTAGTCTTTCTATCACTGTCTCACTGCATGTGTCGACGTCTGACCGGCGTTATATGTTCTGTAATTGGCCAGTAACGGGAAAGGGGGCGGAGCTATGACCTGACCATCTTGGAAAGTTGCCAGTGTTTACTAAACAATAATAAGAACGGGTCTCTCCGCTGCCGGTCTTCCGTCTCCCATAGCAACATACGTGCGAATAGGAATTCGGTTTTCTGACAATGTCCGATGATGACTAAAGCTTCTGCCCTTTCATGTAGTAGTTTCACAGGTGGGGCTAACAGTTAAGAACACCTAATACTTTAGAGCCTAATCCTAATATGTACCTATATTTAAAATCAAAACTGCAAAGTAGAATAAAGTTTTGTACGTTCAAAACATTTTTCTCTCAAGTATTTAGGTTTCTAAAACTACCACCAGCTTGGACATTTAATGGCTTTGCCTTATTTGTTTGCGAACGAATAAAACAAAAATTTTCAATAGAAAATTATAACTAATATTTATGGTTGCTGTTACGTGATTCATTATAACTACACCAGAACTTTTGGTGCATGGGCTACTAGTTATTAAGTGAACGTTAAATAATTACCAAACACAATCGGAGCATCAGGCACGAAAAATCCAGTATTTAAATCCAGAATTAATATAAAAATCTATATCTATAAATCTACAGTATATATCTTGAGTACTTACTAACATTGCCTTGGAATCAATCAGAATACTAAATAACTAAATCAGTGCTAAATCACTATAACTGGCCTCGCTCGTGTTAACCACCACGATATAACTTTTCAAAATAGCAACACTAAAAATTTCAGGTCCACACATAACCCCGCACCCGCATTAAGATTGAACATCTACCGACAGCGCTCGATCACCTGGAAGACATTAATCGTAGATTGCAGATTTTATTTCTGTTTTACGAGCTAATTGTGACGTTACCACGGTCAAGAACAACAACGACCATCCAGTTCTGCCAATCGCATAAAGACTGTCTTATGTACAACGTGTGGAGAATCTCGGAACAACCAACTTGGCCCAATTATTAATTGAACGCGATTTGAGTGACATGCTAATAATCAGCGATCCAGATGCTGTTTTAGATACATTTTCAAGCAATTCTAATAGGCGAGTTAATGATAACGTCCAAACGATATTATTTGGTTTGGTTAACCGTGGGTGACATCTTCGAGACCACCCCGAAACCTCAGTATCGAAAAATTGTTCCTAGCGTTTGCGCCTGCATGGCCTGGGGCATTAGAATCCTATGTTAACTCGAATTAACCCTGGGTGACCCGCGCGGGTCATCTCGGGGTCATGGGGTCATGTAGTGAGTTGAAATTAGTTGACCAAATTATTCAAGCTCCCCTGGTCCGTACGATCATTCTTAAATGCTTCACGACATGGTTCATGACTGACCGTTGGTGACCTTCCGGGGTCACCGATGGGTCAAGGATTTTTCAAAGGTGGTCAAAACATCTAGTTACATTCCGTACGCTCCGCTGGTCAATCTGATATGCCACTTAACATGGTCATGTTGGATTGACCCCAGGAGGCCTTTGGGGGTGGCTGGAATGGTCAAATATCACTTTCAATCCCATATCTGTCATCCTGACGTGCAAACTAAAATTATGATTTACCGCGCATATCATGTTCAGGGAAAAGTAATAAAAGGTCATTTACCACCCACGTGACCCCCCGTTTGAGAGTCAAGTAGTCATTTTCCAAAGTGGCCGATCTAATATTTATAATCTACGTAAAAATATGAGTCTAGGCCATTAATTACGTTAGGCTGTATTTCAATGGCACAAAAAACACTTTCTTTTTTGAGTACTTGCTTTTGTAGAGAATAGAAAATACTTTCGTAATTCTGTACTTGCTTTTGTATAGGACAGAAAATACTTTTGTTATTCTGTATTTGCTTTTGTATAGGACAGAAAATACTTTTGTTATTCAGTACTTGCTTTTGTATAGACAGAAAATACTTTCGTTATTCTATATTCTGTACTTGCTTTTTTATAGGATAGAAACTACGTTCGTTATTCTGTACTTGCTTTTGTATAGGACAGAAACTACGTTCATTATTCTGTAATTGCTTTTGTATAGGACAGAAAATACTTTCGTTAATGTTTATTCTGTACTTGCTTTTGTATAGGACAGAGAAACTTTCGGTATTCAGTACTTGCTTTTGTGTAGGACAGAAAATACTTTCGTTAATGTTTATTCTGTACTTGCTTTTGTATAGGACAGAGAAACTTTCGGTATTCAGTACTTGCTTTTGTATAGGACAGAAAATACTTTTGTTATTCTGTATTTGCTTTTGTATAGGACAGAAAATACTTTTGTTATTCAGTACTTGCTTTTGTATAGACAGAAAATACTTTCGTTATTCTATATTCTGTACTTGCTTTTTTATAGGATAGAAACTACGTTCGTTATTCTGTACTTGCTTTTGTATAGGACAGAAACTACGTTCATTATTCTGTAATTGCTTTTGTATAGGACAGAAAATACTTTCGTTAATGTTTATTCTGTACTTGCTTTTGTATAGGACAGAGAAGCTTTCGGTATTCTGTACTTGCTTTTGTATAGGACAGAGAAACTTTCGGTATTCTGTACTTGCTTTTGTATAGGACAGAAAATACTTTCGGTATTCTGCACTTCCTTTTGTATAGGACAGAAACTACGTTCATTATTCTGTAATTGCTTTTGTATAGGACAGAAAATACTTTCGTTAATGTTTATTCTGTACTTGCTTTTGTATAGGACAGAGAAGCTTTCGGTATTCTGTACTTGCTTTTGTATAGGACAGAGAAACTTTCGGTATTCTGTACTTGCTTTTGTATAGGACAGAAAATACTTTCGGTATTCCGTCATTGCTAGGACAGAAAATACTTCCGGCATTCTGTACTTGCTATTGTATATTGTATAGGACAGAAAATACTTTCGGTATTCTGCACTTCCTTTTGTATAGGACAGAAAATACTTTCGGTATTCTGTACTTGCTTTTGTATAGGACAGAAAATACTTTCAGTATTCTGTACTTGCTTTTGTATAGGACAGAAAATACTTTCGGTATTCTGTCCTAGTACTTCCTCGGACAGAAAATACTTTCGGTATTCTGTATTTGCTTTTGTATAGGACAGAAAATGCTTCCGGTATTCTGTACTTCCTAGGACAGAAAATACTTTCGGTATTCTGTACTTGCTAGGACAAAATACTTTCGGCATTCTGTACTTGCTATTGTATATTGTATAGGACAGAAAATACTTTCGGTATTCTGTACTTGCTATTGTATATTGTATAGGACAGAATATACTTTCGGTATTCTGTACTTACTTTTGTATAGGACAGAAAATACTTTCGGTGTTCTGTACTTGCTAGGACAGAAAATACTTTCGGTATTCTGTACTTGCTAGGACAGAAAATACTTTCGGTATTATGTACTTGCTAGGACAGAAAATACTTTCGGTATTCTGTACTTGCTAGGACAGAAAATACTTTCGCGTATTCTGTACTTGCTAGGACAGAAAATACTTTCGCGTATTCTGTACTTGCTAGGACAGAAAATACTTTCGGTATTCTGTACTTGCTTTTGTATAGGACAGAAAATATTCTCGGTATTCTGCACTTGCTTTTCTATAGGACAGAAAATACTTTCGTTAATCTGTACTTGCTTTTGTATAGGACAGAAAATACTTTCGGTATGCTGTACTTGCTTTTGTATAGGACAGAAAATATTCTCGGTATTCTGCACTTGCTATTGTATATTTTATAGGACAGAAAATCATTTCGGTATTCTGTACTTGCTTTTGTACAGGACGAAAATTTCTGTTAATTATTGACAATAATAGGCAGTAGCAGGCATGAAACAATATGTATGTATGTATCTAGGGTGGATACCTGAGGTATTGAGTGCCTCCTGTACTAGACTAGACAGTGGCTCCCAACAGCCCGCAGCAGGTATCTCTCGGACCAGATTCAATTAAGAGTCTATTTCCATTCCCCAATTAGATGTGCGACCTTGCCCATATGCCTACAACCAGCCTGGTATTGGTGAGCCGTGGTCCAGACGTACTTCTCTCTTGAGATGGCATCTGGGACCTCCAATACCTACTCAGGCACCTTGTGGAGGTAACCTCAGACTGGGATTCGACAAGAATCCAAGGAAGGAGATCTAGGATCCCCTATCTTAAGAATTCACATATCAAATCAATGTGGTTCATTAAGCTCGTAAACAATCTTGGAGTGAACCACCTGGTGTCTTACTTGAGCCAATCTGTATCCACTCCACTTTTGGCCGCTATTGGAGCACTAAAGCCAGGACACACATTGTATTGCCCAGGCCCAATATCACAACTGCAAGAGCCAGCGGGGAGGACACAGGTAGCCAGGTTCGACAACCAACAGCGGTCTCAAGTTCTGGTCATATGTCATATCGGAGATTGAAACTACCGACTGAGCCAGACCCGCTCCGACATGAACAATACTTTATTGTTTGCTTTAAAAAATGCTCATTTGCTGAAATTTGATGTATAAAATTGATTGTTCATAATACGATTGAAATGATTGGTGGGTAATTTTGCGTAATTTGTGATAAATGATAAACCCTGATTTAATTGGTGAGAAAAAAGTGACTTGGTGATAAAAACCCTGGTGAGGAAATCTTATTTAATTGTTGAGAGATTTCCCATTAATTGGTAACAGTTTAAATGACAGCCATTCGAAACACTGAAACCCACCGAACCTTGTGATTGACCTTAGTGTAAAATACATAGAACCAGATAATTTTTTAGGCTAGAAAAATAAGAAGGAAGCACGTACCGTAAATGGAGTGTAGAAAGAACAGATACCCTTTCGTATAACTATATTAAAAGTGACCTCGCTCTGTCCTTTAACGAGACATCGTTTTCTATCTCGGAAGGAATAATTCTTGGGTTGGTTCGGAGTGTAAAAAGCAGAAATTTCCTCTTCCTCGTCTGAATCGGAATCTAACGTAAGATTTCATACATCTATTAGAAATTTACAGAGACTACGAAGTAAGAAGAATGAAGTGTCGAAGTAAGGATTAGGTCCAACGTTGTAGCCTCCCATTGTCGCCTCCAGCACGGCGCAAAAGTAGATTCCGTGTTCTCAAGTCGACCTCACTACTTTCTCATCCAAAGTACTGTGCCTGGCCAGCTATCTTCATCACGAGTTGTCGGAGTCCGTTACTTAACGCAAGCTCAAGCAGGGCCAGAGC
>JAQFZY010001681.1:0-14412 GCA_034696285.1 Hypogastrura burkilli | reverse complement strand
ATTTAGTAAAATTACATATTCTTAACCGGCATTAAATTCAGTTAAAACGTCCCTGGAACATACACCAAACACATATAACAAAAATGCCGTTTCGAACGCATGTAAAGGATTTTATTCCGACTTTAAACACAAACCTTTGCTGAATATTATTTGCAATCTATCATTTGTTTTAGTTAGATAGCTCAGTAAATTAAGCATGACTTAAAACTAATGCTACCCAAAAAATATAGACTTTAGCGGAAAACAAAAATGTAAACGATATCGCACAAAGTAATCAACAAATCGTACTCAGAAAGATTTTAGTCAAACTTGGTAAACTTGTAGATCTCAGTACCCTGAGGAACGTTTAAATTGACCTCAAAGCTCTAGGACGATATTTTAACCCTCGACGAGCCACTGAAAGGTCACATGGGAAAAATGTCACCTTCAGATGGATTTCGCTGAAACTTGGAATACTTTGTCCTCTAAAAGTATACCAAGTTTGAATGAAATCCACCTGAGGGGAATTTATTGGGTATTTTGCGCGATGTCCTTTCCAAATATAATGTTGGAATTTTTTGTCGGTTTATACAGGATTCAAGCCCGATTAATATTCCATACCCGACATGTGTCATAGTATTTTTTGGGGTTTACCTATACGTTTTGGGGCAGCATTAAATACAAACCATTAACATTTCCGTCTCAACAGATTTGGATGCGCCTCTCCGAACTATCCTGGAGTCTACACACAGACTAGCTACATGCTGGATTGGATCGATTCCAAGATGAACCCGGAGCCATGAAGATATTTCTATAAATTCAGGAGCTTTATTTGTACTGGCTAATACTTCTTATTTACTAAAAGCTATCAGTAAATTAATAAGTACATAATAACCAGTTTAAATTCATAGGCCCATTTCGTGGATATGTAAGCCTGTTGATTCGGATGATTATGACCGGTTCTTCCTGTTCCGATTCCGGTGTTGAGAATATGTAGTTTCTGTAATCAGTATGACATGTCATCATCCTCACTCGATCCTGAGCCAGACCCGCCGTCACTTGGCATGTCCACGTCCTCTTCGTCCCCACCAAGGTTCCGGAAAATCTGCGTGGAACCTCCTCCTGACCCAAACTTGGTCCGAAACTCATTGTTGACCACGTCCCACTTCTCCTGGACCTCGACCTGGACCTCTATCTTGTCCCCAAGGAGCCAGGCCGGCTTCTTACCGAAGCCCGTGTACAGGCTGGGGAACCGCGAGAAGGTTCCAGAAGAAAGCTGGCTCTGGGACTCCTGTCCATAGGTCTGGAAGGCAGGCCTTTCCATTTACGACATGCTATTGAACCTACCTATCTATACCAGGCATACTTACCTCAACCTTTTCCAGAACCCCCTCTTTGGTTTCCTCGTTCCAAAGGCTGAGCTGACTTCGTGTGACCTTCGTAACCCTCTGCCTAATTAGAACTGAGGATGATGATGGTCTGTCCAGTTCATAATCAGGCTCAAGAACGGCCTGGAAAAGTACATAAGAAGCTATGATTAGGTTGTCGCCTTTAGCTTACCGATTAACTTATTTCCTGTAGTTTACGTTAAACTCTATAATTGTTTGGCAGCTTTAAATACAATCCTTAGTTATTATGTGCAATGCCAATGTATGCCCATAACGTACTAGTCCATAGTCGATTGCAGTTTGTCTCCGATGCTCTGGAGCCGAAGTGTCAAACATCTTCACCATCTTACGAATCTTTCCCAGGCGGGCCGGGCAACTATCTTCGGGATGCATAACTGCCGTACTTGCTTCAACCTTGGAAACTTTCAGAGAAAAATACAAAATATTGAATCCAAATTTTTAAACATAACTTTTCCCTTCTCCGGGTCCTGCTATGTAATATTAATTGTATTTGCCTTCATTTAGCTTAATTTGTGTAAATGGAAAATTTTAACGCTGCATAGTACGAATTGGAATATTTTATAGAGCTGTCAAACATTCCCTCAATACATCTTTTAGGTTTGATAGCCATAGGCTACGGCACAGACCACACGAAGGATCCCGAATAGAATCTCAGGACCTACATCGTTTATCCAGAAGGCCTTCCTTCGAGCACTTCTTCATCTTCTTCCTCTCAACTCGCTCTGCGGCCTTTGACCTCTGCTCATCCGCCTCAAATATTTTCACCATTTTGGAGACGCCTGAGCCCGGCTCCTCAGCCGGACATTTCTTGCCACCCCGTCGATTCCGAACCTTTTCCTTGGACTCCACACTCTTGAGCGGTCCCCGATGCCAATGCTTGTCAATGGGCGGGAGCTTGAAGGAGGACTTGAGGGCTGCTGTAGCAGTGGCCGGCCGAGACTCCCGCTCCCGCTTCCTAACTAGATCGGACAGGGCCCGATTTTCCAGAACGTTAGTGCTGGAGGAGACTGAGTTAATCGGGGGGGCCGGGACGTTTAGGTTGCCATAGGCATTGGACCCGGTCCCACAGAAGGGGTTGTAGGCCGTGGAAGGGAGGCGGCTGAACTGGGCCGACTCTGTGGGGGCCTGGACCCGGGCCGCTCCAAGCTTCGTGAGCGGCGGGAGGGACTCACTATTAATTCCTTGGAACCGGACCAACTGGCCGTAGGGCTCTTCTTCGGGAATCAGGCCCAGGTTGCTGTAGCTCTTTCGGAGGGGTCCCAGGTGGCTCATCTTGGGGTTTAACAGTAAAAGGTTATAGGACACGGTTCTTGCTTACCACTTACAGAAAATCAGGTGCAATTATTGGAGAAGAGAAGTCAAGAAGCACGTTACTTTTGGTGTGGAAACAATAATTGTGGAGTTCCTACTTTGGACTTGGCCACAAGTTACATGTAAACAATATCCAAATCCACTGTTACCAAATTTTTGACTTGGTCACCTTGACATTAGATGATCCAGTATCCGCATTCCTGGAACATGTGCCCACGTTGCATTCAGTGACCGAGGAACCGCTTACAGCTAAAAAACGAAGCTTGAGCTCTTCCAAAAGCGAACCGGGTTGCTTTGGGCTTAGCTTCGATCCCTTGCTAAAGTTCACGCCACGATCTTGACCTGGGCTGGGCTGAAGAGGGCCTGAGCCTTCTTTAGAACCAATTAGTTTAGAATACGGGCTGTCGCTAAACTTTACGGTCTTAAGCTTTTCCATCACTCCCAATTTGGATTATTCTACAGCTACGGTGAATTTAGGAGGCGCCGGAGGCGTGATGAACATATTTAGGAGACGTTCAATTTTGACTTGTAGGTACTAGTAAATTAGAATAACGGTCTGGTTCAACTTTGAATTGTTGTTTGCTGGTACAATAGGCAGAGATGCATAGCTTTCCTTAGCGACGAATTTCTTATTGGAAATATTAGTCCACTATTACAGTACACACAAGACACGGCTCGAACCAGAAAATGCAAATGCGTCAAACTCTTTCCCTCATTTGAGTCATTTCAACTCATACCAAGGAAGGTCCTAAAATTTCCTGTTTCCCAAATAAAGCCACATCACCGCTGCTTCAGACATAAGTTTCACGGCTACATACCAAGAGCATAGCAATTTAACACACTCAAAATGTTCTAAATTCAGACAACGACAGATTTATTTGTAAGGCGTATAAGAAGACCTTGAAAAATTAGTACCTTATGAAATCATGAGCATTAAGGCGTGATACTGAACAATTGTGATTATAAATATGTACAGAAGTTAAGGGTAGCATCCCTGAGACTTGATGAAGTCCAGATAGTAGGAGACCTGAGTGTAAACGCCTGGATATTCCGGCCGTGCGCAACCTGTAGGAAGAAAACAAGATAAAATGCGTTATTTAAGAGCCAATACATCTGTAAATTCAATATTAATCCTGGAAGGCATGAGCGTGCTTTTACCTAAACCCCATGACACGATGCCGATCAGTTCCTTATTTGCGACGAGGGGGCCACCGGAATCGCTGTTAATAAAATTGACTGCTTAGCAACACGAAAGTTAATAGTATGATCATGGAGCATCCAATTTTGTTTTCCAATAAGCGGAGCTCCACACATTTAACTTACTACGCCAAAGTAATTTATTTGGCTATGCAATTAGTACGCTGCTTGCATCAAATGCGCATGCAGCAATCACAATTATTACTTACCCCTGACAACTGTCCTTCCCACCCTTCTCTAAACCTGGAATTAAGAATTAGTACAGAATAATAAACTACCGTATACACTTAGATGCATTGTCAAACAAGAATTTGAAGCTTACCTGCACACAACATGGAGCTTGCAATTTCATCCACGCCATAATCCTTGCGACATTCGGCATCGCTGATTATCGGGACCTCAACGTATCTCAGCGTCGGGGCCAGGTTCCCATTCTCTGACGTTGTTCCTGTACAGAAGCGGAAACAGTATACATCACCGGACTTAGTATTGACATATTAAGATTGTAAATTAAATTTTCATTGAAACAATTTCCACTTACCCCATCCAGACACAATAGCAATTGTTCCGGCTTGAACTTCTGTCTTTGCCCTGCTTGGCAGTGCAATTGGTTTGACTGAGGCCGAATACGTCAGATTCTTCTCCAACTATAATATCAAGAAAATGGAATTAGTAGGATTACAGAAACTGTAGATGTCAATAATGCCTCTGCACCGAAACCCGAGCTTACCTTCAGGATTGCAATATCATTCAGCACGCGGTCGGGATTATAGGTGGGATTGCTCAGGGCCTCTGCCACACGGAGCTGCGGTGTTTGGTCCAGAGCATTGGAGCCCACAACCACATAGAGCTCGTCCGGAGACCGCCTGATTGAATTGTCAAAATACAATTATGTTAGACCCGTAGATACCTAGTAAATATAACAAACTGAGGTCAATAAGCGATTAGGCTTACCCATCAACACAGTGAGATGCGGTCACGATGCAGTTTGACCTGCCAAAATATACGATATTTAAAAAAAACTAAAATAAAATGAATTTTTGCGAAAATACAAAATACGAACCCAATGATGGAGCCCCCGCAGAAATGACTAAAGTCACCTGGTATGCCTTCCCGTTGGAGTGAGGCCTGATACGGGAACTCGTCCTTCTTGGCCTCAATCCCGCCAACGATTTTACTAGCGTCGTGGAAATTGAAGAGCTTGAAACGCTTCGTGAGCATAAGAGGGACTCGGGGCAGGGAACAGGATCCTGGAATAGAATTAAGTAGTACAGTAAGTTATACCGTTCGGACCTAGAACCTTGGTAGGCACACTTTTCTGGTACTTAGAAAACTATTATTGTAACTGTATCATTGCTGGACATAGATTTTATAACAGAGGTGGGAATGAAATTATTAAACGGATTGCAGCAACAAAGGTAACATTTTGACTGAGAAATATGATTATCTCGAAATACTGAAGAAGGCGTTGCTTTATCCTGATGGTGAAAGTTGAGAAAGCGTTCTACTATTCCAGCAATTTGCGCTTCACGCCAGCTAGAGCTTATAGAATTTTTAAAATTTTTCTTTTGACAAAACTATTATTGTTTATGTTTACTGCAAACTAGGCTTGCTCTAACCTCGAAGGTATGATTCATAAATAAACACCTACCTGCGCCCAAAACCGCCAGCAGTACTGTAACAAGGATCCAACTCGAACATAGCTGGACCATTTTACTCAAAGCTTAATTAGAATTCCTTGAAAATCAGAAATAAGATAGTGCAGGTATGGACTCTGAACTTGAACTGAAATATCTGACAGGTGAAGGGACGCTTGGGAAGGACGCCTCCACCACCTTTTCAACTTTCAAATTTTTACAGCCTTAAGACAAAACGGTCGATGTTCTAGGTACATATAGATATTCGTAGATATTCTATGTATAAATATAATTGCACCAAATTTCCCAGGTGTGAAAAAGTGGCCTTTCCCTTCTTTTTTGAAAGGCATTTATGGGAGACTGGTCACAAATATGCACCTTTGTAAGTTCCTAATTGAACAAAAAGGCCCTACAGTCATGTTCCAGGTAAAAAGGAACAGGTATAGCATATCCCATGGAGGTTAACTGAGTTCCCTATAAATATACTTCCTGTATAATTATGGAGCCTAAAAATACATACTTCTGGCTTCCGAAAAAATTGGGATTCTCATTCTCAGGAAGGGTAATTTTTGCATTCACGCCATGCTATTTATTTATTTGAATTAAGGGGTATCCGAAATCATACCGAGTTAGTTAATTTAGATGTCTGTCTTGAACAGTGTACCTGTACGAATATTTGATTTGCAAGCATGATCCGTTTATTTTTAAAAATCCTGATTGATTGCCTATTCTTGAACCTGAAATTGTAGGAAATAACGCTATGGCCGGCTTCCCTTTTGAGAACAACACATTTTATTTTCTCAAAATTAACGCTTATCCATACGAGGTCAAAGTTGACCGAAAGAAGAGCGGAGGAAGTGCTGTAGCCCCTCCCTCCGCCTAAACCCTAAATTGCTCTTTATAACTATTTAGGCTCTTCCTTAATGGTTAAGGTGTAAGCTAGGCTACCGTATAGTTTAGATATAGTACCACATAAAGCTACTGAACTATTTACATACTACTCGTACTCCGACACCAGACCCTTTGTACACTATGTATAGTATACGAAATACGCACTGCGGGTTCTACAAAATGGATGACAGGAGATGAGACCGATGGAGAATGTAAATGATGAATCTATCCTAAATTCAGACTGGCTACAAAGATACTACTTTACTCCGAAGTCCACAAGAAACCGAAATTAAAAAAAAAAAAGGAACCCAGGGAAATCATAACTGCTGACTATTTCTTGCAAAAAAAGATTTAATGTCAACAATAAAATGCTTGTGTAAACTTGTACAGTATTTTATCTATGCATACCTTTTAATCCACTAGATATTAGATAAGAGCTACTAATAACCTGTACATACTACGGGGTCGTGTGTACCCTATGAACAAACTATGTATACACTTAGCCTATTGTAGTAAGCCTAGAGTTAATAAATGCACGTTGGACACAAGAGCCAAAAAAGTCAAAACAAAAATAACAAGTCCTATTTTAGCGTAAGGTAGTAAAGTCTAACTAAAACTAAACACAACAGCTCAAGCCTAGCATAAATATTATTTTATTAGTTTAATATGATTTGAATTTTTGTAATTGCATATTCTGTTCTCATTATTCAAGTCCGTTCCTTACGTGGAGCCTTAAGATTACTCCCTGAAAAAAATGCATAGTTAGTTCAAAGGCTAGATTACACAGTGGTTTCCTTGGAGCAGTGATTAAAGAAAGGCTACAACTCTACTAACAACAGAAGGTGTCAAAAATACAAATACGAATAAATGGCTCTGTTTCCCTCTGTAAATTGTAGACTTAATTAACTTTGGAAGCCGTGGTTAAAGTTTTCGAATTTCAATGAGTCAATCAATCCTTCCCTACATAAGAGTTGATGCTAGTGTTAGCGGAAGACGCTGTCATTCCAATTTGCATTACATTCGCCTTTGCTTACAAAAGTACGGGGTAAAAGCACTGCAGCCTCAAACTCGCTCTCACTAAATGGATAATATACTTATATTGCAGCCTGAAAAAGCACAACGGAGGACTTGCGGACCGGAACTAAGTCTTATTAACAACTATTGTACAAAGAGATGGACAATAACAAAATATGTAGAAATGACTTTTGAAATTCAAATATCTTACCAAGATACACTGTACATTACAGATATACATAGTATAGGTCTATTTGATTAGGTTACTATAAATAAATATTAATTTGTACAATGGAACAGATGAGGCTAGCTAAATTTAAGTAAACAACATAAACAGTATATTGTAGGGGCTGTCAGTTGACGATTACAAGAGGGTCGGTTTGTACACTAATTTTCCTTAATTAATATTGCAAAAGAGGGTTAAATGCTTTGTAAGGAGCTGTAGTGGCATAAACGCTCCTCTAGGTTTCTAAAAGATTGGCTTCCTAGTGAATAGTACACTTTTTTGGTTTCATTCCTCATTAAAGGCTCCGGCGGAGTCTTAACTTGATTTAAATCAACAAACCTAATTTCAACACAACCTGTACACCTGCATTCATAGTCTTTATACAGACCTCCTAACTACAAATCCGAATCTCATGGCAGACCAACAAATATAATCCCGTCAAGTTATTACAGAACTGCGTAAGGCTAAAACGATTTGACACTAAAAGACAAATTAGTCCAGTTCAAACTCAGCGGACCCTACAGGCTCTAAAAATGTTTCATGCTCTCACACGTGTTTGATTTTGGCAGTCGGGAAGGCCAATAAATTCAGTTCTGAGTGGCTAAATCACATGGTGATATTGCGACCGTTTTTTTTTTGCAAAGTCTCACTTTTCGGAAATTCTCACTAGCCATATTATGTTAATTTGCACTTGGAGGCTGGAAGTGACCGACATAGCCCTTATCATTACGCACGTACTCAAGAGTAATTTGGTTTGATTGGAAGGTTTATCACTCTTTACTTTTGGAAGTTGTACTGAGGCTGAAGATGATAATGGGGAACTCAAAACTTGATCAACGAGAAATACAACAAATACAAATGGTATTGCAAACTAGAATCCACTCATGCCCTGAGCTTGCATAGTTTGTATTATTTGGTACTATTTGCACAAGTCAACACGCTGAGCGCTGAGTGAGGACTCACACGCACAATGAAGAAGCTCCGTAAACCGATAAAACGCTTTTAGCTGAGTTACTAATATGACACTGCGCGGTATTAATATTCTACCCGTACTCCGCAATTTGTTGCATTTTGAAGACATGGGGAAAACTAAGTAAAAGTAAATCCTGTCCCATTTCAATACTTTCAAGTTGAAACGTCAAGTGTGTTCAAATAGTCACCTAGCTCTAACTGCTCGTCATTTATCACGTCCAACCATTTCCTAAAACATTTTCACTCCGATTCAAATTAAAAATAGCCTATTTGTCGTGATCCCAAAAAATACCTAGGTCCGAGAGTTCCCTGCCCATTACTACTACTACTACTGAAACTGAACCCAATCTCAGTATGAACTTTACACTATGTATGTAACTAGCAGTACTACTAGCTATACATATAACTTTAGTTTGAACGAAAATACCTGAAGATGAATGTCTTTGGGAGTAGTAAAAAAAAATGTTTGGAGAGACCAAGATAACGAAGAAAGCCTGTCTTTCTACTATATGTATTTCACCAGAGGGTCCTAGCCCCGAAATCTAAGTGACCCACTTCTGACCTCTCCTCTCCCTGGCTGGCTGACAGGGGGGTAAGGAAATCATAATTCGAGCCGGCTAATGATGTCCTTCACACGATTGAGGAATGGGGCAAAGTGTACGGAGTTTGCCTCCTGCATCGCCTTCACTTCGTTCATGTACTTGTCAATCGTGTGAATGTTCGGCGGCTCATGGCTGCCTGGCAACGGGAGAGAGGCAAAGCTCTGGGCCAACACGCTCCGCAGTCGGTTCAAGTTCTGACTCAACATCTCGTTCTGGAGCTTCTGTTGCCGCATCTCGTGTTCCATCCGCTCAATCTCCGTCTGCATCTGCTCAACGTGCTTCTGTAGCGTGGCATTCTGCTCCTCACACTCCGCCACGGTCTTCCGGAGGGACCGCAGTTCCAACTCACGGGCTGGAAGGGAACCAAAAGAGAGGAAAAACATGCATTTGACTGTCTTCAGGAAAATCTTGGTATTTCATAGGGTTCGATTGGATTTTTACGTATTTTATTTATTATATTATCAGAGGAATAAAGCAGTTTCAGTGTTGACCACATCTTTATGACTATGAGCTATGAGGCAACGAGAATGCACAGAGCCAGAAACTTGTTTATCGAGTTCCGAAGGATCGAGAGGTTCGTGCAGGCTCTTGGATAAGGGCTCGGCCTAAGGCCAGCCGGACTAAACTTAAGCTTGCGTCAATGGTAAATTAACAGCCTACTTTATTGACGTTGACAAACTGTAAATAGAATAGAGCGGCTCTACACAAGTAAGATTACCGAGAACCTGACTCGACCGAAACTAATACTTACAAAAATACAAGCCTACACGACGGCGACTACCACAGCAAAGGGGG
The DNA here is from genome assembly GCA_034696285.1 of Hypogastrura burkilli. NCBI lineage: Eukaryota > Metazoa > Arthropoda > Collembola > Poduromorpha > Hypogastruridae > Hypogastrura > Hypogastrura burkilli. The sequence goes on along the minus strand of JAQFZY010001681.1, from coordinate 4,379 downwards.
AAAGATGTAAAGTGGACAGATTCGTGTAAGGGAATACAAAAGTTGGGATCATGCAAGGAATAATGCTCAAATCCATTGGCTTAATTTATGTCAATGGATTTGGGCAATAATAGGGATTTAGGACTCTACACGCTTAAGGGGCAAGGAGGCAAGTGCTACAGGAGTTTCTGGAACCAAAAAGTCTATTTAAAAAACACACGGTTGGTGTGCCTGTGCAGTTTTACTTGTTTTTTCTTTTACAAATCAAATGAGCGAGGGAAGGGTGTTTCTTTGTAAACAAAAGTGCAAAGAAAAGGGAGTAAAGCAAACCAACCTTTGTTATGGTCGAGAAATTCCTCGGTAAAAATGGGGATTTCCATACCCGAATCATGATTCATGTGCGCTGGACGATTCATCATGTTCATAGCACTGCTCCCCGCCAGATTTCCACCACCCATCGCGACATGGGAACCCACAAAGGAACTGTTAGCTCCAGAAATATTCATGTCCAGCGGACTGCTCTGCTGGCCCGAGTGGTTCCCCTGTGGGGCCTTCTTCTTCCGCTGCTTCGTCGCCTTGAAGGACTCAGTCTTCTTGTACGCACTCATCTCTCGCTCATAGTTCTGCTTGTCCACCTCAGCAGAGTCCAAATATTTCTACAAGTGCATAAAGGACGTTTAAGACCTCCGTATAACATAGGGCACAGGAGTCTAAATTTCCGGCAGACTGGGGTCAAAGAGCACCTTGTTTTGACTAGTACTCTTGAATAGATAATAGATAACAGGACGCGTTTCTTTGGAAGTTGGAAGCGTGTAGGATAAAAGGAATCCTTACTCTACCTAAATCATACATGTAAATATTTTGAAACTACGTCTAAAAGTCCTTCAGGCAGCTAGGTATATGTTCATATTCATGCTGATCTGAGTAGCTTGTGCCGCAGCTTACCTGCTTGATGTCACGGTCCATATTGTTCCATTCTTGCGCCAACTGCCGAATAATCTCATAGAAAGGCATCTCCGGGTACATACTCCGCAACTGGTCACGCCGTTCCCTCATGTACACATAGTAGCCTAGAGACAGAAAAAATCACATTATAATTATAACGTCAAACACTGATTCATTAGAAGATGGGGATGCCTAAAGCTTGCTCTAATCAATCCCATTTTTACAGACCTTGAGAACTTTTCAGTTCCTTTAACTATGTTGCAAAAGTGTACTTTAAACTGTAAACTTTGAGCATTGGGTCCAATTCCTCAAATATCATGATGTGCCCAAGTGATAGGCATGTTTAATTCGCATGGGCAGCGGGATCAGAACAGACCCAGCACCAGACCGGGCTCCAACACATAAGGGCGGGTTATGGACAACATTGGCGTATATTTACCTGAAAATCTCCGCTGTTTCGGAGCGTTTGGGTCAGGCTTCTTATACACTTTTTTCCTTGGCCATGATTTCTTCTTGTTCAGCTCTGCCCTCGCCGCAGCCCCCTCGCCCCCGGACCCTGACCCATGCTGACCCAGGCCTGACGGGCCCTCCCCTCCGCTCGTACTGCCCTGGTTCGAGTTCCCACCGCCTCCGCCTCCAGAGCCCCCTCCATTCCCGCCAGAGTTCCCTTGGGCCTGGGACTGGGCGGGATGGGCGGGGGGCGGCTGCTGTTGTTGCTGTTGAGGCGGGGGGCCGACGGACATGTTGCTCCCGCTCTCATTGTGATGGGGCGGGCCGGAGTGCTGGGGCGGCGGTGGGGGCATCATGTTCTGAGGGAGGTAGGGCTGATGATAGCCGTTCGGATTCATTGACATGTCCATTATTGGTGGACCATTAATGTTCATACTGTCGAAGGTACACAGGTTCCCCCTCGTTCTGAAAACAAAACGCATCCATAGTTGAATTGGGAATCCTTTCCCACCACGTGGACGGGAGGTTAGTAAACCGTAAGGAAAAGCTCTGCGTCCTGCGTGCAGCCGGCTCACACTCAAAGCAGAATGAGACAGAACAATTACGAGTATACATATACAACAGCTTTTAGAATATAGCCGCAAAAAGTTGCCAACGATTAATATAAATGTTTTTGTAGTACCCATAATACATCCTTCCCTCCAAACCGCTAAATCGTTGGTCCTGGTCAGCAACCATTAATTAGTGATGAGCCCCCACGAATAATTTCAACTATAGTTCCTACTACTATCACTATCCAACGTAAACTAGACCAAGGCACATTACAAATGAATGAGTCAATAGTCATGCATTTAGTAAATGACACAAGAGTTTACTGGATAATAAAAGAGCTATACCAGTGCCTAGCCCAAGCACGCTTTAACACTATAATAGTAGTAAATAGTTCAGAGAAAAAATCTCAACAAAACAGGAGCACAGAGCACAATAGTAGGCGTAGTAGTGTGACTTTAGTGAATGAACTGAACTTCAGAATCACTATTATAATGACGGTTATACTATAATAGGTTACTTGTACAGTACACACTCCATCGTAGTAGTAGTACTACAAGCGGTGCACTACTATTAATAAAATCCTATAATGTGTGGATGCAACCGCACTAAGTCATTTATATTCGTCCATAACAGCCACACGAGTAGTAGGCATTATTTAGGCGTACTACAGACTTCAGTAGTTTTTCCCCCATACCATAATAATCACGCACTCAACTGCAAGGGCCTATATCACAGGCACAACATTTATCTCTGACCATACTTAAGTTAGTATACTGGGCCCACAAACTAAAGCCTGCTGTATTTAAGGCAGTCATCGATGCAGTATAAATCGTTCTATTAGGGCCAGGACTCTGTTTACAGTACTCTGAATACTCCGGACTCTATATATTTTACACGCACAAATATAAGGAGCCTATGTCTATCACTAGGCCGGTGCGGTGGGTCAATGAGTGCGTAAATGAATTGTGTGGTGATAACAATAAATTGTGAGAAACAAAAGGAATTGAGGGCTGGTGCAGTCAATGCCACCAAGTCAATGGACTGACTGACGGCTACCTCCTTTCCTCACAGTATACCAAACAATAGACTTCTCTGAATTAAAATTGCACCTCATCTCCACTGATCTCAATTACTTACTAGTTTAGGAAAACAATAAGACTACAAACTAGGCTGTAAACTGCAACTGCAACCCTAAAACCACGACGGTAGGACGTAGGACCTAGCAATACATGGCAATCATGATGAGCGGGAGCTGCATCAGCACCCATTGTAATCCTTTCTACACGTAGTCAAATTAATTGTAGAGCTACCGTAGTAAGTACTAGTTTGTATTGTTGTTTGGTTTGGATTTGGAGGTACCTCTGCCTACGCAGAACGCACAGGAACGAAGTGCATATCAGGCAGCGCCCGCCCATAGGTCTGAGTTGAGCCTGAGTGGCATTTGCAGATTTCAGGAGATTATATGCAGGGGAAACTGCATTAAGAATTCGCACATGTTCGGGTGATATACTAAATTGGCTATAGGTCCCGCATAAGAGCACGTTTTATCTACTGTTTAATAATTCGACTTCGTTATCTGTATATTCTTTTATTGCCTTACCGCCGAACTTATTGGACTATCGAGTTTAAGCCGATATAACAACAGCATTTCTCTCAGAATTAAAAATTAAATATTTTATGTCTGCCCAAAACAATCGATTTCATCTTCCATCACTAAATTTTTTTTTTCACCATGTATAAGTCAGAGAGTTAACTAAATAAGTCCATGATAACCCACCAGAAGATCAGTGTAACGTGGTGTAACGAATCCTCAAAAACACATTATATTATTAATTAAAGGAATGAATAGTTCAAGGTTCAAGAGCTCATTTAGTGATGAAATCTGGTGGTTTAGAAAATGTTTGTTTTTTCTGAAACATTTCAGTTTAAATGGTGAGCGTTTAATTTTAATTGGTAGCCGTAAGAAAATTAAGTCCAGTCCCAATTCAAAATAGAAACAAATTAACATACAAATACAAAGGGTTTTGGTGAGAACAAAATCATTAAACTAGGTAGCCCTAAACAAGATCCGTACAAGAACAGCGACTTACAGCTACTCTAATTCCAACGAACTCATTAATCCAGCCACAGTTAAAATTTAAGATCCTAATCCTAATAGGAATTACTGGACCAACTGGCTACTAGCAATAACCAAAACTCGATCCAATTCTGCGTTCCCTGTTTATTGCATCAACTCACGCCAACTTTGTGAGCTAGTATTGTTGATTCCACCTGGCTGATTTAAGCACTACAGAACACAGATACAATCACGTGTAGGAGTAATAAGAGTATATCACCGACCGGAGGTATATTGTACAGCAGCAAGCAAATAGCGTGCTCATTAGATTTGGCCTAGAGGCATCAATTTCACATCATCAGACTAAAAGATGCATGTGTATTCTCCCTCACTGTCA
>JAQFZY010001680.1:0-14414 GCA_034696285.1 Hypogastrura burkilli | reverse complement strand
GTAATTAATAATTTAATATTAATTAATTAATTTTTAATATTTAATTAATTAGCAACTTGCCGAATTCTATTCTATTAATGGCGGACACCAATTGTTGCCCGCTCTGTATATATACATAGCCGTACATAGCGCGGATATATATAGGAAATGCGGTATATAGATTGTTGTTGGCTAGTTGTTGGCGTAAACGTGGTAATCAGTATACATGTTGTTCTGACTGTCTGTATGTGTGGATGTTTGGATGTATGTCCGCTATCCTCATCAGAACTGCTGGACCGATTTTAATGAGTGATACGTCAAAAAATGTCAAATTATCCCGATAACCTTTCGCCCCTTACGATCAAAGTTTGAGTTTTTATTTACACACACTTCTAAGTCTAACGAGTACCTCATGTCATAACCGCATGGGAATTGTTTGAAACGAGTACATCATGTCATAACCGCACGGGAATTGTTTGAAATGAGTACATCATGTCATAACTGTACCGGAAATGTTTGCAACGAGTACGTACAACCTGTCTGACAACCTGATTAAGACCTTGAAGTCGAAACACTTCTTAGTTGCGGTGTTTTTGAACATCAAGGGGCCTTTAGTCAAGCAAGTCTTACGTCTCTTGTTCGGGCTCTGAGCCTTTTCAGTGTCAATAGCGGAATTATCAGGTGGATTAAATTCATGCTTGAGACGCGAAGGGCTCAGACCTCAAATATGGGAGTAACAAGGTAAAGAGTAGTGGAGAGAGGATGTCCTCATGGAGGAGTCCTTTCTCTGCTACTTCGGAACTTGCTAGTGGTTGAGTCACTTTTTTCGCTGAGAAAACGATTCCCACAGATATATACACAGGGTTACGCTAACGATATTGGGCTAATGCAGTCCGGTATCGACGTGTGCACTGTTACAAATATAGTTCCACAAGCGCTAAATCTATACAATAAATGGTGCAAGGGTGCTGATCTATCAGATAATCCTGAGAAGGTCACTGCCCTGTTGTGCACCAATAAACTAAAGTTTAAGGAGGTAATCCTAAAACTGAATGGTAAATGTATCCCATACAAATCAGAAGCCAGTTATTTGGGAGTGATTCTAGATAACAGGCTTACTTAGAGGTCAAATTGCAAGGCAAGAGCTCGTAAATGTGCTGTTGCTTTGGCACAATGTAAAAGAGCTATTGGCATGAAACGGGGACTGAGTCCCGGCATCTTCCTGTGGAGCAAAAATAAGACCAAAGCTTGCTTACGCCTGCCTAGTCTGGTTTCCTGCCGTTATAAAAACAAACCCTTTGAGTCATTTGGAGAAAGTGCAAAGACTTGCCCTTCTCAATGTATTTGGAGTTATGACATCCACACCCACTGCGGGTATAGAAGGAATCATAGGATTAAACCCGTTGCGAATCCATCTGCAAGGGATGATGCTCAAATACATGGCTAGACTTGTTCACTCCGGACACTGGCTGGAACGAACGGGTATAAATCTGTGCAGCGCCCAACACATTGAAGTATGTAGTAAGAATGAAAAGGAAATACCAGAAATAAGATTTCCTTGTGACCATACGAGAGATAGAAATTTCTTAATTGAGATCATCACCAGATCTGAATGGAATAGAATGGGGTCTCCGGAACGTACTACTTTTCTGAACTGCTTCACCGACGGAGTACGATTCTCTCGTAACCCCAAACAAGGAACAAACTCCAAGGCTTATTAAGCCGTCCAAAACCCCAGCTGACAACAGCAAACAAAACAAGCTTGGCTTCTGTTTCGGCTTTTGTTTCCCTTCTACTTCTACAGAGGCTCCCCAGCCTCAGTCTCTCGCCAGCCTTTCTCCAGAGTTGAGAGCCAGTACAGTTCTCCCAAGGTCAATCTTGTTTACATTGTGCTATCTATCATATATTTCCATTTAACTGTATTTACTTCTTAAGTATACCTGTATTAAACACAACGCAGTATTTGTATCATACAAATAACCACCAGTTCAGCCTACAAGTTATTCATCATCATAGCAGTCATCAAGTCCGAGCACCACTTAGCTCAGGTCAAGTCAGTCCTCATCCAAGTCAGTCAACGAGTCAGGCAGCGCAAATAACACTCACAATATCCAATATTCCAGACGGTTCAGGAATTGAAGCACTTTCTGGGGCTGCTTTCTTCGTTGATAGCTCGGATATTTCGGACAAGATTTTTCCACTCTATTTTTCCACTAATGAAGTTACCCTACCGTATTCCAAGCTGAAGGGTTGGCTATCCATATGTTAGCTGTCAGTTTACAACATCACACGGACTCTAAAACTGTCAATATCTATGTTGAGAACTTAAGTACGTTACAGGCCTGCACCAGGGCTTATCAGAGAATGCCAAGAAATATCAAACCTTGCGTAAAACCGCAAGTTAACTTTAGACTGGATACCAGCACATAGAGGGAACTCAGGTAATGAAACAGTCGATGGTCTAGCCAAACAGGCCGCTCTAATGGCATGTTGGCCCGAAACCATCGATTCCTACATCGAAGCAGTCAGTAGATGCGGCCATTGACACCTGGGTTCGAATGGAAGCTACGAACCGACTGCAGATTAACAAACAGTTTTCCCAGAACCCTCGAGGAAAGCAAATAGATTCTGTCGCAGCCTAAATCGGGAGTCCTTGAGACTTCTGACTTACGTAGTGACGGGGCATAGTACTTTAAATAGTAATTGAAAAAGAATGGGTCTGTCTCATACCTCGATCTGCCTTAAATGTGGAAAAGAGGAGGAGACAAGAAACCACTTCTTAGGTGACTGAATCTTACAGTCAATTGCGATTTTAGATCTTCGGCACGCTATTCGTGGTGGCCAAGGATCTTTCTAACATCCCCATGCCTGAACTCACGAAATTTATCAATAGTAGTGGGAGACTCAATCGGAAATCACATGGGGAATAATCCGACAAAGTAAAGCTGTCTAAGAGAGTCTGCACTGGGCCCGTCTGTGGCCCCAGCAGCCGAGAGTGCTACTCTGTAGTTGTTACTCTCGCTCCTCAAACATACATACATACATACGTACAACCTGTCGCAGTCGAGCAGGAAATATGTACGAGCGTGTTGGCAGTGCCAAGTTCGATTTCCTTGAGACAATCAAAATCGTGTCGGGCTTACAAAGACCCGAGCCCAATGGTTTCGGCGGCGTTGAATTCGATTTCTTTGACCCAATACTGCTCGGGTCGGGTTTGTACGGCTACGACAGTACCCTAAGGGCCGAATTCCCTCCCATACCAGACATACAACCTGCTCTAAATTATACTATGGCATTTATATACAAAAGAACAAAGTACGAAATATGAAGTATCCACCAAACATACACTCAATCTCAGACTTAATGATTATGCCCCCTTACTCCTGACTCCAAGCTTAACTTGTTCGAAGTCCACTAAAGCTGAATTAAAGTTGGTGAAACTAATTAATTAAACGACAAATCCAATTCCAATGTCTCCAACAGACGAAAGACGCAAAAAGTAGATAAAAACCTGCTTTCAGTATGTTTTTTGGACCAAAAGGTGTAAGCAGAGGAAAATGTTTAGAATAAAAAATACAGTGAAGTATTTCCATGCCATAAACTAAACTTATTTAGAAAAGGGAAAACAACTTTCTCAGACTCCAGTCTTTTTAGTCACATTTTCTTGCTTTGCGTCATCAGTTAGTTACTTTCAAATGCCAGATGATAATGTGCTTCACTTAGTTCGAGTTTATTTATTCAAATGGTGTTAGATTTAAATCAAATACAAGGCGCTGTGTACTTACCAGATATAAAGGATATTTTCAAGGTGCTTCATTTAAATTGTTTCTTCAAAAGTGATCTGATATGGCGCTTCACCTAATTTGAGTTTCCATAGAAGTTATACTACGCACTGTAAACTTTGAGTTTATTCACCATAAGCTTATATCCACGTGATGCTTGGTCTACTGCGTTGTGTAATTTGAACCTAAATGAAAGATATGAAACAGTGCCACAAATCTGAGTGTTTCGGAAGTTTGAAAAACGTTTTGTGGGTTAGCTGTTTTAAAACATAGTTTGCTATGGCGCTTTACGTTGTTTGAGTTTGTATACAACTGATGGTTCGTCTACTGTGCCTTGTGTACATATATGACCCATGTTCTACTAGAAGGTTGGGATTATGCCTCTATGGAATTGCAATTTAGTATACACGACCAATTCAGACTAAAACGTCCCAGAAATTAACGTTTTGATAATTTTCCTTCTGTCTCTCCCTTCCTGATAATCTCATAAAACTGAGTGTTTTGAAAGTTTGCAATACGTTTCGAAAGTTAGCTACTTTTAGATGCAGCTTGACATGACGCTTTACGCCGTTCGAGTTTATATACAAGTGACGCGTGGTCCAATGTGCTTCATGTAATTAGAGTTTACATATAAATAAACGTTCTACACTTTTACATGAATCGCTTAACATATTATGTTTCTAAGAATTAAAAGTGCTTAGTCAAGTGCATGAGTGGAGCCATGTCCACAATTTTGCTTCTCAGGATGACTAGAAATATAGTGTAAGGCGTTGTAATTGTAGTATTTTGTGAAGCATGGTATGATCTTAGTTATATAATAACTGGGGTCTAATAGAGCACATAAAGAGAAAAAAAACAGTCATCGCGCAAAAAGGGTCTTATTATGCATGATTACATCTGAGTTATAAGGAGCAATTTCAAGTGTGATAGACGGACAGATAGACAGACGGACAGGATCATCCCATAAGACCTTTTGGTCTAAAATCTTGTCCGGAATAAGAGCAACTATAGAGATCATTTACCTTTAGGTTTTGCGTTGTAGGCATAGATGCTGCTGGAGCACACAACTTCACACACCTAACTAACTTATTATGAACACCACGCGTGCGCGTGGTGGTATTCTAATAGTGTGGGCTGTGTATATTCGTTCGCCAACAGATAAGGCGAAACCATTAATTGCCCAAGCTGGCGGTAGTTTTTAAAACCTAGTCTACTCTACCGATAAACCTTGGTAATCATCGGACATTGTCAAAGAAAACAGAATTCCTATACGCACGTATGTTCCTATGGAAGACGGAAGACCGACAGCGGAAAGACCTGTTGTTATTATTGTTTAGTAAACACTGGCAGCTTTCCAAAATGGTCAGGACATAGCCCCGCCAACCTTCCTTTACCAACCAATTACAAAGCAAATAACGCCGACTTGGGATACATACAGTGAGTGATAGAAACAAACTTATTAAAGAGGATTGATTTACTTTTGTGCGTAAGGCCCTAAAGATCCTGGGAAGCTAAGGATGGGAGCTTGACTGAAATTCTTCCAGAGCCCAAATCTATGCGGCTGCTCTTCGCTGTTGTTGGGAAGAATTTTGAACTTTAAACTGCCTGGTTGCGGGTATGCGCGGTAGAGAAAAAACAACTATTTTTCTGTGACGTCAGGAAACCCATCACATGTGTGCTGTGTGTATAGCAGTACTGCTATCAACCAACTAACTTCGACATACATAAGGTATTGGCGGTTAAAACAAAGTGTCGCTTTTAATTTCTGGCTTATACAATTGATTAATAGTAATTTAAGTCATTTTAGTTGGTACAATGGTTACTTGTACCATTGCTACTTGTAGTACTACGCTAGGACCCACAGAAATCTGGATCTAAAATAGACCCAGATTCGATCGGACTTCAGACCATGGAGGATTTGCCTTTTGGACCGCCGGAGAGTGAACACGTCTTATAGAGTCTGATCAGATAGTCAATTTAAAAGAATAAATAAGTTCTGACTGCAGAGCCAAGTTCTGATCCGAGAGCCAAGTTCCGATCCGAGAGCCAAGTTCCAATCCGAGAGCCAAGTTCTGAGACCAGAGAGCCGATCTAAGTGGTTAACCAAGAATCTGAAGAGAGCCTTGTTTAGGATTGCCCGCTCCTTACTACTGTATTGCCACTTTTGAGCATTCGGGGGTGCATTAGGCAGCGTTTCGACTTTCTAACACACTGCACATTTTCTATCATTTTTTATCGTTTGCTGGTAAAAAGTGATATAAAGTAATAAAAACGATAAAAAGCGAAAAAATGGAGGGAAAACGCCAAAATTAAAGACCAACCCAATATTGCAATAAAATTCACAAATAACGAATTAAATTATATCTTTCGGTTTTCTCCACTACCTATTTACTTTTCAGCTATAATACACTAATAGGAGCCCGCTAGCCACATCCAGCTATTGTATTGCAAAACTAGACTTCAAGAAATTCTCTAAAGTACCATACGTCTTCAGAGGTAAGGAAAAACAACAAAATACAAATAGTTAAGTAAAAGTTAATTCGGTTGCACTTTATAGTGCTAGATAGATGAGGATACCTAGCTAGTAATTAGTTAGTACTAATTCTCTGTACGTATTTTTATTTAGTCGGGTGCGCACAGCCTCAGATAGAAATAAATATGGAATACGGCCTAACTCGTTGCGTGTGAGGTACTACCGGTCAGCAACCCACCTCAGATGGTATGACATAACTACAATAACGCATATTTGTCGCTGTAACATACAGCTGAAAGTAATATTACTCTTTTTGCGTCTCCTAACGTGCGGGTTTACTCCTAAGGAACACATTTTGAGTAAACCAAGAGAAGAGACAGCAAACGAGGTCAGAGACAGTTGCAGTAATTCTAAATGGAATTGTCAGCACCGGATACTGCTGCGGCAGTTCCGCCACCCGAAGCCCGCGACGAGATAATCTTGTATAAATAACAAAGCTATGAGATATTGGATTCAATGTTGGCAGCGCACACACGAAACTGCTGCGAAACGAGCATATTGACGTTGTTTGGAGGAATAAAACATCCATAATCTACAAGCCAGTGGAGGAAATATTTACAGCTTTATGCAAAACCGCAAGGGACTTTGCACAGGGGGATGAACAAGAACGTATTAGCCAGTAATAATTCGCAACTTTGAAATTACTCTTTTTGCACTAGACCGGTGACATTTTAATTAATTTATGGATCTTTGTAATATAGATTATTGTACACGGACGACCCATTGTCACAGAAGAAGAGCTAGATCGCGAGTATAGCGACTGAGGGTTTTTCGGTGATTGAAAACCAACTAATCCGGGTCATACGCACATCATGTCCACAAGTGTAACATTAGCTGCGACCAAGTCAAATTTTTTTCTCGTATTTGTATTGTTCTTGATCTCAACCTAAATTAAGTTACAATAAACACTTATTGCCCCTTGTCTCACGACTGCATGCTAATAGTTATAGCAATAAATAGGTTAAAGCTGCTTTTACCTATTCCACATCAATACCCGGGTAGTACTTTTCCTCGAATTCGTGAAGCCACCATCTGATTGAGAACCCTTCAGCCGGAGGTCGGAAGTTGTCATCCTCGGGCTTAGCTCGCACTGAAACGGTTTTACCCGGCGCTGACAAAGCGTCAGATTCTAACTTCCATTTTCTCCGTTTTCGCCTTTTAGGACAAATTAGATATTTTAGCCAACTTGATTCAGAATAATATCCAGGAATCTCTTTTAAAACTGGATACGTTTATCCTAAGTCCACATAGGAGGGCGACTCAAGATCTAATCCTTAAACATGCATAAAGACTATAGAAATATATAAAGAAATGATGAAGATATGCTAATACCATTAGTAATATTATAAACTTAGCCAAGAACAACATAAAACAGCACTTACCTTTTAAATATCCTCACTTAGACTGATAGGTTAAATTGTAATGGGTATTGCAGGTGCGGTAGGACAGATCTAAAATATATATATAAGTGCAATTTAGCCCCTAATAGTGATTACTTAACTGCACGTACGTACCTAACCTATTAACTAATATCTACAACTACCTGGTACTTCCTAAACCTGGACTAATTACTTATTCTAACTACGCTTCTACACCCTAACTACTAATACTATTATTACTACCACTACTATCAACTACTAAGTACAACTGCTAACTAATACGTACCAACTTCCTAAACTAATAACTTACTAATTAACCCTTACCTTCGTCTCTCGCTCCGCCGTCGATACAGTTTACCGCTTTACAATGCCTCAAAAAAAGACACGATGTCAGAATCGGCTTAGAGCCGATTTGGATAGTTCGACGTTTGACGCCGTTCAGAAATGGGACGGTGGCGGCGAGTTGCCGAACTCAGTGTGAAACCAGGACTCGGCCCGGTTCCTGAGCAGAGTTTTCCGGTGTCTAAGTCGGTAGTCTAGCCGTATCTGTACACTTTAGTCATACCGCATCTGACACTTGTGATTCTTTGAAACTTACATACCTAATTGAAAAACCGCGCTAGTTTCCACCCGTTATTTCCACTCTCCACTATCAACATAACCCACCTCGAATATTAATAGTACCTTTAAATAAATATAAAACCTTAAAATAGTTTTTATCAATTTTTATTAGCAAACCCCTGGGATAAAAAGTGATAAAAACACACTTTTCATCGGGGTGATATTTATAACTTGATAAATACTCGAAACACTGGCATTAAGGTGAACAAATTTTGATACTACTGATTGCTACTAATATTTGCCGCGAGCATGCCTTCCACAAGCCCGGGAAACGTGAAAAGAACGCCACCACATACTCCATCCACCAAAGAACATCACCTACCAGGAAAACCTGCTTCAGTACAAGCAAGTCTCAGCAGCCTGGTATTCGTGCTGCCTTTGCAAACGCTTCCGGGAGCAAACGCTCACATTCGGAACAGGGCCCTCAAACTTTTGAGCCGGATGACAGTAGCTGACCTAGCTAGGCATCTTATTCGGAGATCAAATCGATTACCCAAGCCCTCAGTTGACTAGGTACCAGGCTTCATGCGGCTGAGACTGAGTTGGAGGATCTGAAACTCACGCTTGAATCGCAATCCCAAACCATCGTTATTCAAGGCAAATCAATTGACCTACTCACCCGTGACCGGGACCGACTTGAAGAAGAACTTAGACGCAATAATATCTTTATACATGGCCTTCCCGACACTCCTAAAGGGACGCCTGTTCATCAAGTTCAACAACTGTTGCGCAATCATGGAACGATGGAATTCGAAGATGCCTTCAGACTCGGCAAGTTGCAGGCTACTAAGAACAGACCAGTCAAGATTCTCTCCCAGCCTGGGCGAGGAAAAGCAGCCATTCCTGCATCTCGGGATACGATCAAAGCCATGGGATTATCAGTCACTGAAGACCTCACTGCATCGACTCGTATAATTCGAAAGGCAAACCGGGAACGGAAACAAATAAGCGTGGTCTTCGGTTTCATAAACACGGGCGAAAATTGAGAAGGATGCTGTATCACCCAGGTGCCAAAAATACGGAATGTCGATCTGAACCCTAAAGACACGCGTCTACGCTCTTCTAATTGTATAATGTATTATAGTGTAAAAGGTCTTAAATGCAAGAATTTTCAGTTTTGGGATGATTTTTTCGAGACTAACCCTTTGATTTTTTGCCTCTCGGGAAACAATGATGACCTGATTACAGCAGTACAAAGTTGGGCAATATGTTCACTTACCACACAATGAAAGCCCGAAAACCTTCACATGGTAGACCTTCAGCCGGATTCCTGTTTGGCTGGAGGAAAAGTTTAGGTTGTAATTTTATACTCTAATCTTAACTGTGTTTTATTTTCCTAATATATTAATAGAATATTAATAATTAATATTTTCCTCCTGAACCTAATATTAACTTATTTATATTTTTTATGTTTGTACAACCAAATGCAAGCTACTCCGAGATTCTGTCCAGTATCTTCAAAAAAGTATCTACCATTTGTGACCAGCAAATAAAAGTAGTGGTCCTGTGTGACCTAAACGGAAGGATCGGGTCCCTAAACTCAACTCCGTAAAGTAGATGCAGTATTGACGCAAAAGTCAATACTAGGGGTAAGCTTCTACTTGACCATTTGTCATATGACGGGCTTAATATTGGCAATGGTAGCGTTATTGGTGACTTGGGCGGAGCAATTACGTTTGTCTCGGCCTCTGAGCAAGGGTCAAGCGTGGCGGACCGATTCTCGATAAACTTGACACATTCCGAGCACTTTCCGATTTCCCTTTCCTTAGACCTCCCATTTTTTAGATCGATTGTAAACCCACGGCGTTCTACTGAAAAGAAAATTTCGTATTCCCAACTCCGTTTGAGCTACACAACCTTTCGACCTTTCTTCCTGTAGTAAGCAGTAACCTGTGCACCTTAAAGCCTTCACTCGACATTGATAAGTTCACTGGTGATCTGATTCAAAACATGCTCAAGTCTGGTCGAAACGAACTGTCATAGGCCCTCCAAACCAATCACCGCAGGTCACCACTGGTAAACTTAAAGCCATTGTTAAGGCAAGGCTGAGGCAGATGATAAGAAATCAAAACCAAAATCTTACTGCAGAGTCGGTCAGGCGTTACAGGGAAGCAAATTCTGAGTATCAATCTAAACAAAGAGAAAAGAGAGAAGAGTCGGCAAACAAAGTCGGTAAAAACAATGAAAAGTAGCAGATGAATCATAAGAATAGCTCGTCATTCTGGTCTGCCTTCAAAAGTCTACAAAGATGCCACCAGCGCCGAACAATATTCCTAAAGTTGTCAGCACTACACTAAGGTCTTCTCTATCCCGGTTGATTAAATCATTGATTCAACATTATCCAAAAACTATGTACCGGATTCCATTTTGGAGAAGGATTTTGATGTATTCGAAATTAAGCTGGGCTTCGAAAAGGCTTAAGTCAGGAAAAGCTGCTGGTACTGACTTAGTTCCAAATGACGTCTGACGTGTCATGTCATCTGCCCCAATGCTGACCCTGCTATGTTCTCTATTCCAACGGTGTTTCGACTCGGCGTGTACCATTGAGCTGGTGCGAAGCTCTGATCTCACCATCTTTTTAAGAAAGTGGACAACTTACAGGCCTTTAATTACAGGCCAATCTCTGCTCAGTACCATATTGAAGCTGTTTACGGGTTTTCTGAATACAAGACTCAATACTTGGATCGAGCAAAACACCAAGTTATTCCAATTCCAATCATTTCATTCACTTCACAGGTACTACTATAGCATGACAAAAGTCGAATTAGGATTCGACCAAATGTTATTTTCATAAAGGCGGCATCAGGTGCAGCGGCGGATGCCAAATGTACAGACGGCTATTCAGTACTTCCTAACATTGAGCAGGATGACTTTCCCACCACCCCAACCTCATCTGCATCACTCAAATACGTAGCCGGATACTTGGCCTTTGTGATTAAACCAAAATACATAAATACAAAGTACTTCTATCGGTATTTCCGTTTCAATCAAAAATTTGCATAGGATAACAACTGTTATTGTAAAATGCGTTGTTTGATTTTATTCCAGCCTCGAAGTTACTGATTGTGTGAGTATAAGAATCCGAATTAGAGTAAGATACTACAATAATCTTGTTCGCTCTTACTCCTATTTTGCAAATAGCTATGCAAAATTAATATTTAGCAAAAGTTCTAAAAATTGAAACGCGGCCAAATAGATCCAACGCCCTCAAAGTGATTGCGCGATTTATCGTGTATAGTTGATGTGGTAAATTACTCTTGTGAATAAAAAAAAACGTTATTATGACTTCGAGGATGTGTTATATATATTTACTAACATCATATGATAATGATATGCGTTGTTTCCGTCGTCGTTTGGAATTAAAATTGCGATCCAATTGGAATTCTCTACATAGTACTGTGTTATAGGGCTGGATACATGCAATGGAGGAAGGTTTTTGCGACTTCAAAATTGAGGCGTGTGAGAGTTCTCTCTCTCATGTAGCCCCTTATGGAGCTTATACCCGGCCTGGTTGTTCAGAAAACTGTATCCTTGGTCAAAATTCACTTTTCCGCAAAGCGCACGAAAAATTTAAAATTAAATCCGCCGCGTTGTACAGAAAACGGTAATTCTTGGTCAAAGTTACCCTTGCGCTTCACGCAAGAAATTTTTGAATTTAAAGCGGACTGGTTGTACAGAAAACTGAATTGTCGGAAGAAGCTTAGCTTTACGGGAAGATAAAAAAACGTGAGATTGAAGCTGCCTGTTACTACAGAAAACTGTGTTGTTGACCAATCCTTGCGCGAAGCGCTTGAAAAACATGGAATTTAAATGTTGATGATTGAGTAAGGGAGCGTTCATAAAATACAAACAGAAAAAATCTTGATTTTTGACCCCCACCCTCCCTAAAATCGTACAAATTCTGGTATCCACCCCCCCCCCCCTAAGTACGTACTACGTACGGGTTTTGACTAAAAATGCGTAAAAAAATGAACCCTAGCTTTACAATCAACTCGATCTCAATACTTTTCTTCATAGCATTTGAACATTAGCTACAAAATTAAGTATACCAAAGTACAAAATATAAAAATGGATTTTATCTATGTATGAGTTGACTTGAAACGTTAGGATAAAAGTAATCGAAATGTTCGTTTAAGGCAGGTCGAAGCAAGGTGTCGGAATGCTAAGTGTATATTCAAATCTCCAAATATCCGCTATATTTTGGTCCGCAATTTCCAGGCCGTAAGCCGTCAAAAGGAGTCAAGGTTCTGAAAGGTCAACGCAGTTGCCGAAAATGGTCCAGGCAAAATTTCATACAATACATGCTCGGGTACAACAAATAGACGTTAATTTAACAATTTGAAGATGATATTGTGATTGTCGCTATACTGTGATAGTTATTTGGATTAAAATTGGTTAGCACTGGCTGATGATTCTGTGTGATCGGCTTTTTGCAGTTGCTATCAAAACTATTGAGACAACGTCCAGTTGTTCAAACAGTGCGTTTCAAGACTGATTTATTCAATGATCCAATCGTAGTATTTATACTAGTAGCTAACGGCCACTAGCACTACAGGCACTGCACAACACAGCACAGTAATGTAGCACATGAATTCAGAGATCCGCGGCTAGGTTCGTCCTCCAGCGGCATGGCCAGTCTTCGAGCAGCCTGATCCGTCCTCCAGCAGCACGGCTTATCTACCAGCAGCCTGTGTCCTCCAGCAGTATGGTCTGTTCTCCATCTGCCTGGTCCGACTTCCAGTTGCGTGGTCCGACTTCCAGTTGCCTGGTCTGACTGCGATCCGCCTGACGCTTCATGACTTTTCATTCAAGGACCTGGGCACTTGCTTTTACAGCAAGGTCCGGACGATTAGGAGTTCTGGATCATCCTGTAGAAATATGCTCGAAATCTGCAGGAGAACCCGTGCTGATAACGTATTAAAACTATTGAGCCAACGTCCAGTTGTTCCAACACAGTGAGTTTCAAGAATAATTTAATGATCAAATCGTAGTATTTATACTTGTAGCTAAAGGCCACTAGCACTACAGGCACTGAACGGCACAGCACAGTAATGTAGTACATGAATCCAACGATTAATGATTCATTACATATTGTTGATCTGTTTAGTGAAGAATGCTTAGCTACGAAGAATTCAGTACTAATCCTTACTAGAACTTGTCCTACATAACATGCAGTGTTGGCATTACACTAATCAGGTTCTAGCGTAGTAATATTCCCTACATTACAACAGTTCCAGTATTAGATTTAACTATTTATTGAAAACATTCAAGATCCAGTAAAGTCCTTAGGTCTTTAGCATGAGTTACAGCTGTGCTAGAATTCTGCTTTCCATATTAGAGTCATACTATTGTACGCACGACGTTAACAATGTATTGCACATTGAGAGTACGTACAAATTGTATTATTATGTAAATCAAGTACTGAGGGGTGAACTACAATTGTATCAAAGAGGCTTAGAACCATTATTTCGTTTTTCATGTATGTATACTTTGTATAGACTCTCACGCACCCTAAAGTACGAAATCGTACGTTTTCCGGTACCCCCACCTACTCTAAAAACCTGTACGTACTTTATGAACGCTCCCAAGGGTTTAAGAGGTGTCGCCGAGGAAAGCTCGGATGTCGTCGGGGACTACAGGACGAGGTCAAGAGGTCGCATTCGGGTTGGCAGACTGAGTGAAACAGCCGTGCAAGTAGGCCGGGGCTGGGAAATAGAGTGAATGGCCGAGGGCAAGTGAATAGCGGAAACGGCCGGAGCCTGAATGTCTGGGATAATTCCAGTTACAGGCCCATAGGTCAGTCAGGACGAAAGTCCTCTGACTGATAGGGAATATGTAAATATAGAAATTTGAAGGAAGATGATATGGGGTGGGGATCTCCCTGACATACCTTGGAGTTTAAGAGGCTGTTCCCTCAGCCTCCAAATAGGAAATTTATCATGTCGAGAGAACAATAGAGAGGATGGGCATTCGTTCAAATTAGTTATATAGTAAATCCATTATTGGCCTGTTTTTGCTATAGATATAGCAGTAATATATGTATGATTCTGAGGTATTTAACATTCAATAAAATCTGGTTCGAAAATGCAAGACGACGTTGGTGTGTGTTTTCAACAAACA